>JAGDQP010008349.1:0-58980 GCA_022664845.1 Lepisma saccharinum | reverse complement strand
AATGTTCAATTATCCGTTTTTCGGATAATGTTCAATTATCCGTTTATTCGAATAATGTTCAAATATCCGTTATCCGAATAATTATTCGGATAATGAAAATTATTCGAATAATCGGATTTCGAATATCCGAACAATGAATTGTTCGATTAATCGGATATCAAATTATCCGGATATTGACAGCCCTAGTTTATTCCTCCAAGTTCATAATGCTCAAGATTTGTTTTCATATCCTGTTCGGTTCCTACCAGTCATATTCGTCTCTTCCAATACTATTTCTGTACATTTTTTGGTTTTCATTACACTTTTCTTTAGGTGTTGCAAGTAGTTTTGAGCTCTTAGTACTTTTCTTTCAATTCTGCGTGACAGTGTTGTGCTCCTTTTTTCAAACACATTTTCTTATTTTGATTTGAAGGTGTAGTAAACTTGGGCTCTAGTAAAAAAAAAAAAAAATCGAAACCATAGTCCAATAGTCGTTACTTGTGAAGAGTTCAACATTTTTCTTTATTGTTCCTTTTTTTTTTTTTTTCGTTTGTTTGGATTGTTACTGTAATATTAGGTTCATTATATCCTTAATTTTGTCTATTTCACGGTAGTCAGTTAAGCTTGTCAGGAAAGAAGAATATAATAGTATTTCCTTATACGGAGAGAGGGATATTTTACTTGCGGAGCGCTAAAAATGAGGCTTTTGTTCATCTATCAGTCTTTATTTTTTTGCTTTAAAATGAAATTAGCTAGTATTTCTTTGTTTAATATCTTCATTAAGAAATAACAAGGGTCATTCCACGTCAGTTCAACCAAGGCTTTTAATCCAGTATCTCCAATTTGGATGAAATGTGCTAGTGCTGTTATAGGACTTTTTGTGCTGATTTCATATCTGTAAATTTTATTGCAATCGCCCCAGCAGTTCCAAAGTTACTGCATTTCAAAAACTGGTAGAAGTCTAGTTAAAGCAAGTGGTGAACATGGAGGCTAGGTGCGGTTGTGTATCTTTACACATTTTTAAACGAAGAAACTAAATTGTAAATATACATAATCGCACCTAACCTCCACGTTCCCGTGTTCACCAATTAAGGCAAAGTCGCTCGCTTAAACTCGACTTCTACCGAAAAACTAAATAAAATTCCAATGTTATAGTCGCGACATGCAATTTTCGCATTGTTTTAAAAAACGAAAAACGTCATATCTCAATTCTTATGATACATGATTCTTTTTTATTTAGATTGTCTTGAAATGATCAACCAGAAACAATATATAAAGTTATGACTTAACTGTTAGAAAATTTGCAAAAGTAAAATGTTGAAAAAATAAAAAAAGGCACCATTTTGTAAACTTCAGATCTTTATAACTCAAAATCTCTGTCATAGATTGCAATTATTATTTTATTATTATTATTGTTATTTGAAAGCTCATTACTGTATTTGCATATGTAAATAAAAAAATGAGATGGGCCATCCAAGCCCTAGGGAGAAAAGTGAAATATTTTAAATGTACCTGTAAAAAGTAAATTTTGTCTTACACTGCTATCTTCATGTTTCAGATTTCACAGTATGTTGAGTTCGAATTGTTCTGTGCTTAAATGATGGATGGTGTTTCATCCAGTGTTGGAAAATTAACCAATAAATTTATTAAAATAACCTAACAGGTCGCAGGCCCACCTATCATGAATTTTCGGGAAATTTTTCAAAAGCTCAAATTTTACAATTAAAAAAAAAAGGAAAAATCCAGGATTTTCCGGAAAGTGTTTGAACACACAAGAAGTACGATGGGGTCCAGATGGATTTGCCCCTGACTACTTAGGTTCAAATAATATAATAAAAATATAATTTTCTATTTAACGGAAAAACAGGTCTACCCTAGCCTAATTCTACCTAACCAAACCACCCTTTACCCCTTCCAACTGTTTTTCCATCAAATTGAACATGACTTTTATTATGTAATTTGAACCGAAGTAGTAAGGGGGCAAGCCCCTTCTAGTCCCCCATCGTGCTTCCTGTGTTTTCAAACATTTTCCGGAAAATCTTGGATTTTTCGAAAATCTGGAAGATTTTCCGAAAATTGGGATCTTTTTTTTAAAAAAAAAATCGAAATTTGATACTGAAAATCCGGGAAATATTTTTACTTTTTGAAAGTTTTGAGTTTTTAAAAAAATTCCCTAAAATATATAGTAGGTGAGCCTGCGGCTTCGTTAGGTTATTTTAATAAGTTTTTCATAATATTGGTTAATTTTCCAAAACTGGATGAAATACCTTCCATCATTTAAGCACAGAACCATTCCAGCTCAACATACCGTGAAACCTGAAACATGACGATAGCAGTGTAAGACTTTATTTTACTTTTTACAGGTACATTTATATTATTTCACTTTTCTCCCTAGTGCTTTGATGGCCCATCCTGTTGTTTTTTGTATATTTTTTTCGTATGGAAATAGATGTAATGAGCTTTCAAAGAAAAAAAATCCTTGATGGGAATTTTGAGTTATAAAGATTTGAAGTGTATAAAATGGCGTTTGTTTTTTATTTCAACATTTTACTTTCTACTGACTTTGTAATTTTTCTAACAGATAAGTCATAGCTATAAATATTGTTCCTGGTTGATCATTTCAAGACAATCTGAATAAAAAAGAATCATGTTTCTAGCGTAAATAGGAACCGAGACATGACGTTTTTCGAAACAATGCGGAAAATGCATGTCGCGACTATAACAATGGATTTTTATTCCTTTTTTGAAATGCAATAACTTTGAAACTGCTAGTGCGATTGCAGTAAAATTTACAGATTTGAAATCAGCATAAAAAAGAAGTTCTATAACACTAGCACATTTCATCCAAATCGGAGACACTGTGTGAACTTCCCTAAAATTTTGGTTGAACTGACGTGGAATGACCCACAGGCTTATTGAGTGGCTTGAACTTACCCGAACAGTTCAGTTCTTCGTATTAGCGTAATTGTATTATTATGAATTTTACGGTCTTTCTGGTTTCCTTGTATTAAATATGATTTCGGAACTCATTTGATTATTACTTTTGCACCATAACTTATAAGATGAATTATAATTTTGTTGTGGGAAGTAAGTTAGCAGACGAGGAATTTATCTTCACAAAATAATTTTGTACATACATATTTGAACCATTTGTTGTACTGAGTGACTCTCTTATTATTTTCACGTTGGGTTCTTCGAAAATTTTATCCAACTGCTCCAATATTAGCTAATACCTTTTTTTTTCTTGAACTAACTACTCCCATTTCTATTTCACCAGTCCCGCTAAATACTTCCAATTTTTACCAAGACGCCATAGTACCACTGTGCTCTATCAAACTACTTTAAATTCTAGCCCATGCCAGGTTTCACGGAATAGAGAAAACTGCTGATACTACCAACCCAAAGACCACTGAACCACGTAAATTACAGATTTCGCCTTAACCTATTCGAACTACGTTAATATCTAACTAGCAACGCCTCATGGCCTAATGATCGCTTAACGTTTCATTACCAGATCTACCACTGGTCAAGAAGCGCAAGATATGAAGGAAGAGAAAAACAAATGCGTCTTTGTAAATGCTTAAACTGATTACCGTGCGAATTTGCGTGACACACTCACAGGATAAGCTTTCATATGAAACCACATATGTAGGACAGGAGGGCGTGGTTTTTCAGAAAGTAGCTGGACATACACACAAAGACAGACAGAACCGATTAGCTTAATTATTTTATTATAGATGTGCGAAACGAAATTCAAACTTTCTACCTTAAAATTATAACTCTAATACCTCCGTGTTGCTCTAAAGAACCACCCAATTTTTCTAAAATACCGGACTAACTACAAAATATTCCACTGATTTACCTCTTTCGATTACTCTTCCTTGCCTAGAAGTTAGTACTCATATCTCTGCTCTACTGCCTTCTGTTCACCGTACTTCACTGCAAGGAAGCATAACCTATTGGTATCTTGAGTGTTCTTGAAAATCTAGGAATATACTTTTCTGAACGTGCACAAAAAATGTATATTTTGAGCGCGAATTCTTAAGAGGACACTAACATACGATTTTGTAGAATTTCTGTAAAGGGAAATTAATGATACCTAGCAGTTGCCGTATACTGTTTTCATTTGATTTTGTGTAAATGCGTTTTTCGTAGTATTTATTTTTCCTGTTTTCTCTTTCGTCTAATTTCCATCTTCCTTCTGTATTGTACGAGTATATATCCGTACTATCTTTCCTCTCGGTATTCGTTTACTTGAGAATGGAACAAGAAAGTTCCGAAATCGGTCGTAATATGTGTTGACTTTTTTGACTTTGAAATGTTATGCTTAATAAGGGACATTGTCTCTTAGACATGAGTTTTAACGATGGATTCCAGTACTGTTCTAAATACAGTTAAATAAATTAATGTAATATACCGAGTAATATCTAACTCCATGAATCAGTTATACAGAGTGTTAACAAATAACACCGACGAGCTTCGGGAGGTGATCATTCACATTAAAACCAGAAAAAAGTTTTATGAAGAAATTTCGAAACATACGTAGTTTCGGACCTGCAAACCCTCTAAATTATGACTGTAGTCATATCTCGATAAGCAGTGACGTAAGCAGCGTTGGCTCCTCCCGAAGTTGGTTGGTTAACACTTTGTGTACGTTTCCGAGTCTTCTTAATTGATAGAAGTTCCTAAATCTTCAACTAGCTCAATGAACTTAATTTTTCGTTCCTAAGCTATTCTAAGTAATAATGATTACTTCGAAGACATTTGAGGGGTCCAACTAAAGAAGGGGAAACGCCAATAAAGGCGTAATTTGTACCGTACTTATACAGGATGTCTACTGACCTGGAAAACCTGGAATTAGCCTGAAATTTAATTTTGGACCTGAAAACCTGGAAAGAACCTGGAATTCGAGCCAAAACCTCGATTTTTTTAATTCGTTTTTTTTTAACTTAAATGTTTACTTTTTTAATTTAACTCTGAACATTTAGAATAAACTTTCGTTGAATTTGTGAATTTGAGGTCACAGAATGAGGCATTAAAGTAGTTATTTTCTTAGAAGCTCTCAGGCACTCTCAGACTTCTTGTGAGTACGGGTGTGGCGACCCCGAGGGTACACGAGCTGATGTCAGCTATACTTCTTTTTGATTGATGCTGTTTTCCTTCTCATTTCATCTTTCTCTTATCCTCTAGTCTAATCACGTTGTCTAGTCTAATCTTGCTTTATTCTCTAATTAGGCTAATGTACTTACGTACGTTTGGTCTGATGTTAACTATGCTATGAAATTACCTTAACTTCAATATATATATTTTGTCAAGTATTTGAATTCAAATAAAGACATTTTAAACGCACCGAGGACCCAATTACAACTATTATGACGCATCTTAAAGTCTTTAATGTCACCCTCTTTAAGTAGTTGCTTGGATAGGTTCGGAACGGCACTTGCATTATCTTCAGGTCGTCGTTGAGATTTAATTGAAGTGTGTGTGTAGTATTTTGTGAGATTAGATTGTATGTTAAATAGTATAAATACTACGACCAGCTAATTTACTGAGGTACACTTAAGCTTCCACTTATGTATTCGAGATTAACCCATTCGAATTTCAGCACATCTGCGCTTACCTGTACATACAGTATTTTTTAGAATGGTTAGTTTTCATAATTCTTAAACTTAAACACGAATTTGTTGTAAATATGACCTAAATACATTTTACATACACATGACAGATATTCGACTTAAGTTCTTCCAATATGGCGACAGACGCTCACTTTTTTTTTAAAAGAAATCTTTGCAACAGTGACAGAGGAGTAACGTAAAAAATAGTGGGTTTTACAGTTGGACTTAGTCTCGGTTAATAAATAATACACATTTTCCACATACTTACATATAAATATTTATAATATCTCAGAAATACTACAGACATACTTAAATTACATTTCTACGGCGTCCTGAAGACTGAGCGAGAGCCGTTCCGAAGGGCCTAGCCAATTCATATGGAAGCAACTACTTAAGGACGACATTAAAAGCCTTTCTTTAAAGTGAGTCATAATACACCCTCCATTCCAAAATAAACCGAACGTTTTAAAAAAACAAAAAAACAATGTACATTTTGGAACAAATCATTTTTATTAATCAATGTATTCCCCTTCTGCATCGATACACATATTTGCACGCTCCAACAAGTTGTCAAACGACTTCTCCATGTCCTTTATTGGAATGGTCTTTAGGACGGCGGTCGTCGCCTTCTCAATGGCTTCAATCGATGCGTGCCACTTTCCTTTCATCGCCAAATGCAGTTTCGGGAACAGATAGAAATCGCACGGAGCGAGATCTGGTGAATAGGGCGGATGATGCAAACGAATAATGTGATTTTTGACCAAAAATTCAGTTACAAGTCGCGAACGATGTGATGGTGCATTATCGTCCAAAGGAGTCCAACTGCCGATTTCTCGATATTCGGGCCGAATACGACGAATTCTTGCCAGCAAACGCTTCATGACGCCCAAGTAAAACTCTCCAGTGACTGTCTGGCCGGGCTGAACAAATTCTTTGTGGATCGTAAAAACAAATCAGCATCACCTTAACTTTTGACTTCACCAAGCTACTTTTTTTGGGTGGTCCTTCATCCGGCGCTCTCCATTCAGCACTTTGCCGCTTTGTTTCGGGCTCATATTCAAAACACCACGTCTCGTCACCAGTTACAATCGATTTCAAGAAGTTTCGATCCTGCCGAGCACTTTTAACAATGTCTTTGCAATGCGCAATTCGATCAACTTTTTGGTCTTCGGTGAGTTTGTGTGGTACAAACCGCGAATTAACCTTCTTAAGGCCCAAAACTTCGGTCAAAATGCGGTATGCGGTTGTTTGAGGAATGCCTAATTCCATTTCAATAACTTTCACCGACGCTTTTTTGTTATGTTTGATGAATTCACGCACTTTTTCGATGTTTTCTTCCGATAATCCGGTTCTGGGGCGGCCTGATCTCTCGTCATCATCCAGCGTCTCTCTACCCGATTTGAATCGCCTGAACCACTCGTAAACTTGCGTACGGGATAGACACTCATCACCATATGCAATTTTGTAGCATTTGGTGCGTTTCAGTAAAAGGTTTACCCAGTTTAACACAAAACTCAATTGCAGCTCGTTGTTTGAAACTCATTTTCCGACCGATGTACACAACACACTGACAGTTGAAACGCAATAACTTTGTTGCCGTGCATCCAAATGTCATGACATTTATACCAGTTGTCAATGAGGGACTACGCCATCTACCGGTAAAATATTACAACAGATGGCACTAGTGGTACTATTTGTTTTCAACAGTTCGGTTTCTTTCGGAATGGAGGGTGTAGTTGAGGTTAAATTCAGTTGAATTTGAATTTATTTTATTTATTGTGCTAGGCAACTTTATCTTAGTCGGTAATTAATAAATTAAACATACTTTGTTTGAAAAAGAAAAATGTGACCTGGAAACAGTAGAAAAATAGACCTGGAAATATCTGGAAAAAAAAAATGGAATTTGAAAATTAACATTCAGTAGACACCCCTCTTATAACATCTGTGGACAATTTGATGTATCACTGCTTGTTGGATTGACCGTGGAGTCTTCGATGGCTGCGAGAAAATAGAAATTACGCCTTTATTGTCAGTGTGGCGTTTGTTTCTCTCGCTGGAATCCTGCTTTCTTTTCTCTCCCCCCCCCCCCCCCCCCCCAGTGTTTCGGTGTCTGTAGCAGTCTGCTACTTAGACTTTCCATCTCCCGTAGGGCAAAATTTTTAGGGACTTTACCTATGAAATATGCCTCGGTTTCTTATTTTCGAGTATCTATATTCCTTTAATAAAATTTCTAAATGTGTAAGTGAATGTAAAACTTAAATATTTCTAAATATAATTCACCATTTTAGACTAAAAGTAATTTGGAGTTGACAACAAAACATAGTTGCACGTCTTGCAATTAAGATCAAAAACACTCTTGTGTATGTCTGATGAGGATCTTTGCTAGAAGGTCGAAACGTTACATGTATTTTATTTTTTACGTATAATATAGTCTTGTTCAGCAGTTCAGTGTTTTTTTTTTTTAAATTTGGAGTCTTGTGAATGTAAAGATTTTTTTTTCTCCTGGTTTCAAGAAAAAGGAAATAGGAACCTAAATTCATAATTAAGGTGTTACGTATATCTTACAGATCTTAACGATCTCTGTACTGTTACTAATGAAGTGTTACGTACTGGAATCGAAGCTACATATATTTCCGATGAGTAAGCAAACTTCTTTTATGGAATTGTTATTATAGTAAATTCAATATACACTTTTAAGAAATACTAATAATTTAGTTATTTCTCACTACTAAATAAGTTATTCAGGATAAGAACCTTCTATTATGTAAGTATAATCTGAGGTGGCCTAACCTCTCAATTTCAGATTGGCAAATTACAAAATTCAAGATAAGAAATTATCCAGAACAAGAAGTCTAAGCGATTTAGCTTCTGGGCAGCGAATTAATATTTCCGGACCTATCTCTCAAGACGTTAGGCTCAAAAGGGAGTTGTTACAAACATCACTTGTCCACGGCATATCCACATCTAAACACACTTAACAGTATTTGATGAATACAGTATTACAGTAGATTTGCTAAATAAATTAGCTTCACATAGTAAAGCTTATTATAGTACGTAAGAACAAATAACATTTATGAATTAGTATCTTATTGTATACTGCAAGTTCAGATCAACGAAGTTAATAATTTACTATTTTTTATGAAGATGAGGTTACAAAATGATGGAGTTGGAGTGGATTGTATATATTGGTTATTTTTATTTAAATACTCTGGATGTATTTTCATTTCAAAACGTTCAAATATGAATTAATACTAGCATACGGTATTAAGATGATGATTGTTTTCACAAATTTCACGAAACACTTTTCGATCTTCTACCGAAGATAATCTCCCAAGTGCTGCCGGTGTGATATCGAAAAGTGCTTCGTGGAATTAAAGAATCATCATCGTAAAAAACACTACACAGTATGTAAGTATAATAATAATTTACAAATAGGAAACTATTAGATGCACTACAAAGTAAGACCGAAATGTTAGTAGAAACTTGTGAGGGGGATAGACTTACGGGTGAACAAAAATAAATACATGATAACTAGCCGAAACATAGAGGAAGAAACATACATATAACAGATAAAAATAGATAATAAAGAAGGTAAACAAGTTTAAATACGTGCGAACATTTGTAACAAGAACTGCCAGCTATATGAATCTTATTTATTTTTTCTTTCTTTTAGTATGGAGCTATGCTACAATAAGTATTCTTATTATAAGTGGATGTGGACTCCTGGGAGTTCTCGTAATACCAGTCATGCAAAAAATGTTCTATCATCGCTTGATCCAGTTTCTAGTAGCTTTGGGCGTTGGCTCATTGTCGGGAGATGCGTTGTTACATTTACTCCCGCACGTAAGTATTGATGATTTTTATTTACGTGTGAGAATAGAAATAGGTATAACTTTTTTTTTCTTCTTGAAGCAATATTAATTTCTTCATTTTAATAATCCATGTAAGTAGAATATCACACAGTATGAACTTCGGTTGTGACTCAGTGTTGATAACATTATTCCTTTCGCTCGGTTTACATTATTCGTGAAAACTTCCTCTAAATTTAATAAGTTGGAAGTGAATTACACATTTTGAGACATTGACCCGCAAAACTTATTATGTTTCACGCTTTGTTCAGCTATCTACTTTTTTTTAGAACGCATACCTCAAATCATTTTTGTGTACAAGTCTTGTTACTCTCTTTAACACTCTAATTCTGCAACTGTTAAAAAGACGTAAGTGCAATTCTGTCCTGACCATGAACCAGAGCCAAATTTCTTTTAATAATCTCGTTATTCTGCATTGAGCTTTTCTGCATTTTCGTCCAATTGTTTCTCTTCCTCTGTATAGGGTATTGAAAATAATCGAGATTGACCTGATTAGGACTGGAACAACACACGTTGAAATCGTGAAACCTTCAAGATATGCTCTCCCTGTAGTTCCATGCATCGGCACTGTCGTGAAAGCTGTAGTAAGGCATTCCAAAGCTAATCTTTAGAAGTGATGCGACACCACGAACAGCTTCATGACCCTGAAGCGTTTATTTCATCTTGCCGAAGTGGAAAGACCTAATTGAAGGGGGAGGCATGGAACGTAATTTTAACGAATATGGTGGATGTCGCAAGACTGTATGTCTCAGTTGCTGTAGTATCGCCATTGTCTGCCTTGCATTGTCATGCAAAAGAAACACATTCTTGACCCTCCCTGCAGCAGTCAATACGGGCCTGCTCCTCATGCAGGGTGAGTTCATGATGAAACCATTGGGCTCACGCTGTCCTCATTTTCAAAACCCCTTTTTTTTCTGTAGCTGTTCAACGGTCACATATCTATCATTCAGTAAGACGTTGGAAATTTTCTGGATCATATCCGGGATGCTGGACGTTTGTGGGTGTCCAGGCCTTCCAATCTCTGAAGACGTGTAGCCGTGAAACAACATTGCCACAGTTTTGGGCTGCTTTTAAACGATTGTAAAGTTCGCCTGCCAGTAACAGTCCTTCCACAAAAACCATGTCATCCAACGTTGACCTTGATATTCACTTTCCATGACGTTGTTTTTCACTGTAACACGGGAAAACACTACTTGTGTTTTCACTTGTCCTCGGTACGTGATGGCACAGTCGCTAATGTGTTGTAGGTTCCCCTTTAAGATCACCTCTACCGCGTGACATAATTACTTCCGCCTGTACTATGCCACGTACAAGCGAGGCAGTCAATCTCGATATATTTCGACTGCTCAAAGTATTTTATTTTCTGTTGTTGCGTTTTCCACCATATTTCTTTGCAATTTAGTCTATTTATTGCAACGGTTTTGTGCTAGTTCTTCTCTTCTGTAGTCTTTTACTAATTTGTGAGCTCTTTGAAGAAAAAGGATAACGATAGGCAAACCTGCAGATCACACCTGTGCCCCCCTAGTCTCTCCACTCTACGGAATCGGAAGTGTGTGCTATATATATATATATATATATATATATATATATATAAATATCACTAACACAAAGGAAAACCGGAAGGGCAGTTTAAGGTAAATTTGATTTTAAAAAAGTAAGGGATTTACTTACACTTTATTTGTTCTATAGGAAAACAAACACACACATGTACACAATATACAGTTTTTCGCGATATTTCAGTGTTTACGACCTTATTCTTGCTTGTAGAGGAAAAGATGAACACATGTAGATTGAACAAAAGTCGAAGATGACAGTGGCACCACGCAACGACCGACGCATCAAGTTTGGAGAACAATTGACTGCTATATAGCGCGTAGAATAATTGACAACTTTACAGCGAAAGGCCAGGATTCATTTTCGCACTGACATCATGAATAAAGATGCCCTCTTACAGACGGCGTGATGAGGTGCTGGTCGTATGGGATGAAATGTGCATTATGGCAACCAGGAAAGATAGGTCAAACTTGGTGTTGTGAGACTGTTTGTGTAAGGAGACCGGGTGTGATACAATATTTGTGATATGAAATAATTAAGCGTGAAGCATACTTCATTACCACCTATATATGGTGACTCCTCACCCGTGTACCCAGTTTCTTTTCCTTCAATGTCCCGGTACCGCAGAGAACATGAACCCAAACTACAGGTTTCCCCAATGCCTGAATTCACACTCCCGGATGCAGCCAAAACAAGAAGTATGTACAAGGCACACGTTTGATTAGCACCCATACAATAACGGAGGTCCAGAGGACGAGAGCAGCCTTGACAATATCACTATGTATGCAAAATCGGTAATAACTGGCATTTACTTCTAAGTACGAAAGTATGCTGCTTGCATTTACACACACAACACCTTTTTTTCATGCATTTATTTAACAAAGTGCTTCGGTAACAAATAGGATTTAAATCCATTAACAAGTGCTTATAAATTACTATGAACTCACCTCACACACAAAATAACAACTTAAAATACCTTATTGAATATTTACATATTACATATTTTAGAAGTCATTCTCTGCATATTTGATTAAATAAGGGCATTCAAAGTTTAGCAAGTACGAAAGGCAATGTTTGTTTACATATTTGCATATTCCTGTCCTGAACGCTTACTCTGCCTATCCCAATCTTTACATGAGCCAACGTTTGTCCTGGCGTAGACCGATAACCAAAATTGTTAGTATCGTGTAGAAGTTTCTTCCACGAATACTTTTCAGCACTAAAGAGCAAATATTAAATTTAGTGGCTTGGGGGGTAATTTACAAGTGAAAATAATAAGTCCGAAATGGTTATTTTTCCTTCAGTAAGCCTTGTCGCCAATCAATGTCGTGAATGATTATTTCGAGAAGCAAATTACAGCTTCAAAGTTACTAACCAACTGTATATTTTCTGGGCAGTAATTCCCAATAAACTGGAATATGCTCAAGAACAAAGGTGAACTTACAGTATGAAGTGACACTTCAGGCCAACAAGATCAGGACAAAATATCAACTACTTTAGCATTGAACAAAAATCGTGAATTACTCGAACAGACTGTCACGCGAAACACAGAAAACACAGTAGAAAATGCAAAGGTGCATTTATAAATCATTACATATTTCACATAGCATACTTGCCTACAGAAACCGTCGACAATGGTGGATGGTAGCTTTTATGAACCGGGTCCAAATTCCAATATTATAGAACCAGATGGAATCCACCAATTACGCTACTCGTATTCCACATCGACACACCTAATATACTTTACATTCTTGTATTACAATACTTGACCCAATTAAGGATATTTCTTTCGTAACTATATACATTACTTGTGAATTGTCAAAGTTGTTGAGGCGACTCTCTACATTTACCAGCTGTTTTTAAACTAAAGCGCTGGGAATTTAGATTTACGAAAGTGACCACTTTAACTTACTACATCATTACAGTGGCGCGAAACAGCGACGCATCACCAGCCGGGAATTAAGCGCCTGTTTATAATTCCTTTATATTTCCTCATTTTTAAACAGAAAATTCGGTATATCCGGTTTGTTGATAGTGCAGAAGTGACGATGGTTGTTAATACAAATCTTAAGAGCGCAACCTGTTTCTCCCGCATAAAAAGCATCACAGAACTTGCAGGTTAGGATGTATATTACATTAGAGGTGTGGCATGTGTACCGGCCACTAGCAGTATTGATAGTGACTGTGGGAGAAGTGATGAAAATGGAGCAGGTCGTACATCTGGGCGTCTTGCATATATGGGCACCGGTTTCGGATGGTGCGAGGAAGGTTTGGTACGGACCAAGATGTTTCTAAGATTAGATGAATGTTGATAAACTAATGTAAGTTTGGTGGATAAAGATAAAATAAATTTTATGGGCGGTAACAGCTAAGTTTGGTGGAGAATGCTGATTTGTATCAGGGTCAGATTGTAGAATGTGGAAATGAGAGTGTAGGATTCGTTTGACCTTGGTTAGTTTAGGATGGAACTGGATGATCAGAGCCGGTGGGTTAGGATTAGTGTTGGAGGTTTGAGTGGGTTGAATGTGTGAGGATGCACGGTGAATCTGTTTGGTTACAAGGTTAGATGGGTAGCCACGGTTGACTAGAGCTTCGTGGAGGCATTGGTTGTAAGTTTTAATAGCAGAGGTGGTGGAATTCAGGCGTTGTCCTCTGAGTGCAAGGGGGAAAGGAATCGCTTTCTTGGTGTGGTAAGGATGGGAACTTGAGTAGTGTAAATACTACATATGGTTGGTAGGTTTTGTTGGGTATGTTGGTAGAATATGAACGGAAGTAGTGAGGGTGTTAGTTTTCTAAAGTGATGTTCACGTCAAGGAATGTGACTGTTTTGTTAAAAAATGACGAAGTAAGCTGGACATCACGGAATTGGTTCAGTTGTTCTAGGAATGTGATGAGACTGGTTTCACAATGAGTCCATAACATCAGGATATCATCCAAGAACCTTATCGAGAGTAGTGGAGTGAAGGGCTATAGCATCTATGGTACAAAGCAGTATGTCAGAAGGAAGAGGCTGTAACTTACGGATGATTTCTAAGTAATGGTAGGTGTCGCGTATGTAGTCAGGCCGCGCTTGAACATGTGGTTGAAGACGGGTCATCAAGAGCGGAAATGCATTCAGTAGGAGAATTATAGCTGGCGACAATGGGTCTCCCTGGGTTACCTGTTTTGTGGATGTTTGGTAATAGGTAAAAGATCGGGGTACGTGGACTGTCCACGGTTAGGTACTTTATGGACATTTCAGATAAGCCCTCACAAGGACCATTAACGGTAATGAAATCGAATATTTTATTTTGGTGGTTGTAGGTTAGGTCTGCGGTGGTGGGTTTGTAGGTGCTGGGTTCAGATAGTTGACAATAGGCCTCCTGGAGGTAGTCAGTTTTGTCTAAGACTACTGTAGTGGATCTCTTATCCGCTGGGAGGACCATTGTGTCATGGTTCTCGCGTAGCGCTACAAGGGCTTCCAATAAAATCCATACTAGCCTTGAACGTTTCCGTCCTCCCTCCAACATCTACCCACCTCCCCTTCCTAGCAACCATCCCCTCGAGCGTTACATCTCCTCAGTTCTCTGCAAGCACCTATACTGAGTTCTTACATCAAATGACCTAACCTAACCCTTAGCCAAATATAAAGCTACCTACCTCCAGGAGGCTTACCGCCAACTATCCGATCCCAGCACCTACAAGCCCACCGCCGCAGACCTAACCTACACCCAACAGAAAATTTTCGATTTCATTACCGCAAATGGTCCTTAAGAGAGCATATTTGAGATGTCCATAAAGTACCTAACCGTAGACAGTCCACGTACCCCGATCTTTTACCTATTACTGAACATACACAAAACAGGTAACCCAGGCAGACCCATTGTAGCCAGCTATAATTCCCCTATACTGAACGCATTTCCGCTTCCGTTGAAATATTTCTCCAACCACATGTTCAATCGCTGCCTGACTACATACGCGACACCTACCATTTCTTAGAAACTATCCGTAAATTACCGCCTCTTCCTTCTGGCATACTCCTTTGTACCATAGATGTTACTTCCTTATATATCAACATTCCTCATGCCCATGGCTTAGCAGCTTTAGAATTTCTTTGTTAACTAGAGACCCAAACCTCATATCCCAACCAGAACTTTCCTTCTTAACCTGGCCAACCTAGTTCTCACATGTAACAACTTCACCTTTGACGACAAACACTACCTACGGTACGAGAATGGCACCTTCTTATGCTAATCTGTTTATGGGCAAACTCGAACATGATTTCCTGTACACGCAGCCCTTGACCCCACTACTCTGGGTGATTTTCTTAAATGATATAATTATGTTATAGACTCATGGTGAAACCAGTTTCAAGACATTCCTAGAACAACTGAACCAATTCCGTGTTGTCCAGTTCACTTCATCTTTTTCTAACAAGACAGTCACATTCCTTGACGTGGACATCACTTTAGAAAACTAACACCCTCACTACTTCCGTTCACATAAAACCTACCAACCACACGCAGTATTTACACTACTCAAGTTCCCATCCTTACCACACCAAGAAAGCGACTCCTTTGTCCTTTGGCCCTCAGAGGACAACGCCTGAATTCCACCACCTCTCCTACTGAAACTTATAACCAATGCCTCCACGAGGCTCCACTTAACCGAGGCTACCCATTTAACCTTGTAACCAAACAGATTTGCCGTGCGTCCTCATACATTCAACGCACTCAAACCTCCAACACTTAACCTAACCCATCGGCTCTAATCACCTAGTTCCATCATAAACTAACCAAGGCCAAACAAATCTTACACTCTAATTTCCACATTCTACAATCTGACCCTGACACAAGGTCCGTATTATCCACCAAACCTAGATTAGTTTATCAACATCCACCTAATCTTAGAAACATCTTGGTCCGTACCAATCCTTCCCCGCCACCACCCCAAACCGGCACTCATATATGCAGGAGACCCAGATGTAGGATTTGCTCCATTTTTCATAACTTCTCCCACAGTCACTATCAATACTGCTAATGGCCGGTACACCCTCAATCCCAAGGATACATGCCACACCTCTAATTTTATATAATCGTAACCTGCAAGTTCTGTAATGCCTTTTATATGGGGGAAACAGGTTTTGCTCTAAGCTTTCGTATTAACAACTATCGTCACTTGTGCACTATCAACAAACCCGATGTCGCACTCTTCTTACACACCCAGTCCCACAAACCAATTTTGATGTATCTTTCCTGGTTGTCATAATCCACATTTTTCCCCCTACGACCAGCACTCAACACGCCGTCTGTGGGAGGGCGCCTTTATTCATGTTTGAGCGCGAAAATAAAACCTGGTCTTAACCTATAATAACTAAACCTCCAGTTTCCTCTGCATTTTCAACACATTTCCTTCCACGATGCCTCCCTGAACTTAAACGTTATACAGGTGTCAATTCTTCCAAGTTCCTAAATTTTCCCCTCTTTGCACTAGTCAGTTGTTCTTCAAGTTTGATGCGTCGTCCGCTACGTGTCGCCTCTGTCTCTTCAACATTGTGCTTTATTCTACACGTGGACGTTGTTTTCTTCTCTCTACATGGTTATGAGCCTACAGTGTACTCGAAATATAGTAGTAACCTGTATTTATTTGTGTAAGTGTGTGCTCTAATACGGAACAAATAAGCTTTAAGTATATTCCTTGATTTTTCTCATAAATTTACCTTAAATTGCTCCTCCTGCATTCCTTTGTGCCAGTATATATACAGTATATATGATAAAAAAGATACTTCCATATTATAATACCAAGACAGGTGTACAGGAACTTCACAAACACAAAAGAAAATCGGTTTCGTTTCACAAGAGCATTTTCACATGGTAGGAGAGAAAATTGACAGAGCGGGACTTGTGTTCTCCATTTTGCCGACTGATACTGGGTAACAGTGTGGCCAGGTTATGGAGGCGATAAAATGACTAGCTGGGTCGGAGGAAACACCAAATGGAGAAGGAAGTGCGGAGTTTGCTAGGAGTAGGTAAGGGGCTTTCTAAAGGAATCACAGGGGAGGGGGGAAATAATAATAATATACAGATGAAGGGGAAAGGGGGAGAATAAAGAAACAATATAGAAAAATAGAATGAAAGTGCAACCAGAGACGAAATGAAGAAGAGTATGGATGAAGAGAAAGAAGAAGAAACTGCACTGCAGGAAGTTACATGCAGTTGTGGACGGGTTCATGGTTGGCGGAAAAAATAGAGATGTACGTCTGCTCCCATCTCTTTCTGACTGTGACAGGTGAATCAGGGTTGAGGATTTTCAGGATGCTGACTCGAAAGGTTTCGTCAAAGTTGCAGCCGTGATAAATGTATTCAAGTATGGGGGAGGTGTGGAAGTTGTGATTTGGAGGAGTAGCTATGGTTGTTGATGCGGATTGTTAGGGGAGTGTGGTTTTCGCCAATGTAGAAAGCGGAACATAGGTTATAGAGTGGGAGATAAATGAGGTTGGAAAATATGCAACTGCCGCAGTGTCGGAAAGAGTTACATGATGTACTAAGGTCAAACTGGGATCAAAGATAGGTTCTGCAGCGGGGTCTATTGCAATTGCTAGGTTTCAGGGGGCGTTATTGGTCCAGTTCTGGTGAGAATCGTCTTGAGATTCGGAGGTCTGCGGTAGAATATTTTTGGACACGACGGGAAAACTGTTTCAGTTGACGCAGTGAGTATGGGGTGTGCCAGTTTGAGGAGCTTTTGGAGGGCCTGAAGGCTGGGGTGGTACTGAGTGAGAAGATTGGGAGCGGAGAGGTTGGTTGGAATTAGGGTGATTTCTGGCACGGTCCAGTTGTTTACGGATGAGGTGATTGTGATATCCAGTGTTCGATTTGCCAGGGGGGATGCCGGGGATTTTCCCTGGTGCAGGAGGATTTTATCCCCTATTGTTGATTCAGAATAACATACCAACTAGGGATTAAAATCTTTGTATTTCAGCCCAAACAGGTAGTTTTTTTTAAACATACCAGTTCCCACTAGTTTTATTATCCCCCCCCCCCATCGTAATTTATAACAATGCGAACACTGGGGATATCCACGGTTAATGGGACGTGAGGAAAGCTCAGTGAGAGCTATATATAAAGATACATATCTTTGAACTGTATATGGAAGGAATGAAATAATATTTAAGTCAAGGAGTACTAATTATACTTGAAGCTAGTCATAACAGCAGCAACTTTTAGTTCATTATATAGAGTTTTATACAATGAGAAATTTGTTTCTAGTTCAAAGTAACTACATCAGTATTCGATGTAGAACCATATAAAATTATCTAAGGTACATAAATGAAATAATTGAATAATAATGTGAAGAGAAATATAAAATGTTTTGATCATCTTAGTTCGTTTTCATATTTAATAAAGCAGATTCAAATCATTTTATTATTTTTCATCTCTAAAAAATAATTAAGGTACAGGAATGTAAAACTGTAGACAACACTGTGTTGCCATCAATTGATCATAAAATCAAATTAGTCCTATTAATGCTTTTACTTGTTCACGGGTCATTGAATTCAAGTTCTATTCTTGCCTTGATTTTTGTCAGAAGTCATCTCGAAACACACTAATAAAACTATATAACATTTTCGCAGCTCCATATGGCCGCAAGGAAGGAATGAATATGCAGGCCGAAGAAGAAGAATTGTCAAAAAGAAGCAAGAAGCAACCGGTCTTTGCGATGGAGAAGGAAACATGGCTGAGTGTGTCATTGTTGCATAATCTAGAACTCACTCGTCTAGATTGAAAATAAATGGAGAAATATCGAGTGAGAGAACTGGATTTGGATAAATTGGCGATCTAGTTGTTGCAGTAACAAATATTTAAAAACAAATCTTATGGATGAAGCTACAGTGTTTAAAAAAATAGTAAATGAAATGTATAAAACTGAATATGCGTTTTCCTTGATCCAAATTAAGAGCTGGCTGCTTTTTAGGTACAAAACACTTTCATAAATAATTCATTGTTTGTATTATTCGGTCTTAAATCTTTGTATCTGCAATTGTGTGTTGTAGTTCTGATATGAATTGGGATTTTTGGCATCGCGTACTCATTTTGTCTAACCTTGAGGTTTCTTTTAGTCGTGTCTTCGTATTGATTATTACACTTACATGGAATTTACTGAACTCGATTGCATGTATATTTAGTTACAAAATAACTTTTAAACTGCATAAGATTCTTATTATATTTGATAATACTGAGATCAGGTATTTTGCTTTATAGAAATATTGGAGCAGTGTTGTTTTCTGGTAGCCGTTCTTTATCCCTGTTTCTAATATGTGGTGTGTTTCGTTTTCCAAGTCATCTGGAGTGGTTAACTTCTACATTTAAACGCAAGAGTTAGGCATGGATTATCTCCTATCTTAGCTGATATTGTTGTGAACCATTTTGAATCACGGTTTTTGCAAGAAGTTATAGTAAAACAAATCCGATATAATAATTTGGTGGACGTCACAGCTATTTTATACAAAACAGTTCAGCAAAGAAATAGAAACTAACGGTACATTAAACTTTTTGAACTAAAAGATTTACCCCACAGTGTAAACAGGGATAAAGAAAGGCTACCAGAAAAAAATACATTGCTTTCATAAAGCTAAGTAGAGACATAACCGGCAAAATGTAACATAAGAAACAGGATAATTTAACAAATTTCATGTGAGTGCAATAGCCAATACATAGGTATGACTAAAAGAAACCTCAAGGTTAGACTAAATGAATATGTACACGATGCTAGTCCCAATCCATATCGGGACTCTCATATCAGAGCTGCAACACACACAATTACAGATGTCAAGATTTTATATAAGACCGAACAATACAAACAACGAATTGTTTATGAAAGTGTTTTCGAATATAAAAGCAGCCAGCTCTTAATTTGGGTTAAGGATAGACAAACTATGGATACTCGTATTATAGAAATTATAATAAAACACACTTCGTTGTATACCTTTTATTTATTACAATATTTTAACACAGTACCTTCCTCTATAAAGTTTATTTATTTATTAATATTTGTTACTGCAACAATTAGGTCACTGCCAATTTATTCAAATCCAGCTTTTTAACCTTTTCTCAACGGATATTTCTCCATCTAGCCTCCATGCGGACGCGAATGCGTTCTACAGTGTGCAAGAGTGACACACACT
The DNA here is from genome assembly GCA_022664845.1 of Lepisma saccharinum. NCBI lineage: Eukaryota > Metazoa > Arthropoda > Insecta > Zygentoma > Lepismatidae > Lepisma > Lepisma saccharinum. The sequence continues at coordinate 38,803 of JAGDQP010008349.1, read as the reverse complement.
GCATTTGCCTTCTCCATTACAGGTACCAGTTGCTTGCTGGTTCCTTTTGACAACTCATATATAATTTTATTAGTCAGTGCTTCTTTGTGTTTCCAAAAGACTTACGACAAAATGGGGGTAAGAATATGATTTCTTTCTCTCCACGCTATCCTTTTCTTGAATTCAAATAAATGCGATAAAAATATTTGATATTTATATAGTCGTTTTCACTTAGTTATATTTTGTTTATTTATTGCTAGGCAGTGGTTCGTGCTTTAAATTATTTCATAATGCTAACATACTAGATAACGCATTAACATAATTATTATCACTATCACTTATCTGTCACCAATTATGTTCATCATTATCATTATCACTCACTCGCTCCACTTGTGTATCCACTCAAATATACCTACTTCCAAGCCAGCTGACAGATTCCTAGATCGTTCGTCCTGCTTCGTACTCAAATCAATAAATATATGTTGTGTGTGCCTAACGAGCTCTTGTGTTCATTTAAGTACTTTCTTTTTGTTATATAACAAAGGTGTACTATAATTATTTATGTTTGGTCGTTTTTTCTGTTCCTCACCGACACGGCTATGCATGTAAGTACTTTCATTCCTACCTTTAGGTATCATTTATATATACATGGCATACATAAGGCAAATACGTAGTGGAAGCTATATCAAAGGTAACCAATGACCTTCGACTATCCACCAAGTCACGTGACTTGAAAACAGCACAGTCAGAACGTTACTCCCTGTTTCATAGTGGAGAGGCACATTTTATAATGTGATTTGAATTGTTTTGGGAAATCTCGTTAATTCTGTATTATTCTTACCGTAAATATTGTTTTCATCTTTTCTAGGCAATGAGTGGTCATCACACGCATGAAGTGGATCATTTTTATAATGAAAAAATGCACGTCCCGTACGGTAATATTGAAGAACATTCAGTAGATAATAATGTGTGGAAAGGAATGACCGCACTATTAGGTTTAGTCTTGTTTTTCTTCATGGAAAAGTGCTTAACGTTGATAGGAGAATGGAGAAAAAGGAAGCAAAGAAACAGAAAGGTGAGTCAGAATCACTGATATTTTATCAGTATTAATTGTGATGATTATCAGTCATCCTATCCGTGACTGATTTGTCAAGTAAGTCAGGGCGAACATGACTAGTTCTTGTATCTTTCTTGCCCTCTTATTTACCATTATTTCCTGTTGCTTGTTATAAGCGTTTGACCTTTCCATTCCACACATTCTAAATCAAATGCTACATATACCTCTCTACCTTTCTATCAGGGTGGTCAGCGACCGGGGAAACTGGGAATCATGCGAGAATTTCAGCAACCTGGAAAAACCGGGAATCATGCGTATAACCGGGAACTTTCCTGCTCTTCCGATTCTACATTTTAGAAGTTGCTCAGTAAATTTTCGTCTTGTGTTTCCCTGTTTCCATCTTTAAATAGTCTTCTTTTAGCAGCCACAATCTCTGCCTGGAGCTCAGCATTAAAACCGTTACCATTTTTTCCCCTCTTCTTTTTCGAAACTGTCAAGAAGGTTTTTTTTTCTTTCACGGCTCCATGTTTTGTTCAGAGTGAACAACCTCCGATGAAAGATTTTGTTACTATATTAACTGAAGTCAAACGAATACGCTCAGAATGATCATACAAACATACAAGAAAGTGAAAACTTACTATACTACATCATACGAGCAAGCAAACGCGCCCCTTTATGAAGAAACGCGGAAAGGTGCGTGGCGTGTAAAAGACCATTCACTCACGGATCACTGAGCGGCCGTAGTTCAGTTGGTAAAAGGTTGGCTTAGCAATTGTATGACGGTTCCTGCATCCCTGCTTCGAGTGGCGGTAGCAGTTTCAGGACTCCTCCCTCCGAATAGTCGCGGCCTCAGAATTACCACAAAAGGTTGATGACAGGAGTTCCACCTTCAAGATGCCTAAAAACACGACAAGGCAGCTTCCTCTGGTGACGCGATGACACCTAGGGATTCCCCAGAGACGAAGTATGTTACTTGACAGTAATACCGGCTAGTGTACGTAAGTGTAAAATAGTTCTAATATTTTTAATATCTTTCTTGAATCTTTTTTTTAAGAAAAGAAAGAAAATCTCAACTTTCTGACAAGGTTGATTATACTTTAATCACACAAAAAGAAACGAAAGCTTTACGCTGATTATATTTTAATCACACAGAAAGAAACTTGTTGAGTATTAAAATCAACTTGGTAACACGCTGTAAATAATCACACCTCCATGATAAATGTGATTGAAGTATAATCAGTCTTGTCAAAGTTTTTTTTTTATTTATCTATTTATTTATTTAAGATGGACAGAAGACCGTATTGTTATTATATTTACGCTTATTTCCTGTTGTGGTAATTTGTTTTCAGTAACAAAAAAAGATTGGCTAGTACTTCTCTTTCTCATGGTTAACAGAGAAATCAATAAATATGGAGGCCTCCTACCATGTGTTAGCAAACCGGGAATTGAAAAATTTGCCGGGAATTTCGGATTTCAATGTTCTAGTTTTTTCTTAGTTAATTCTGCACATGATGATGTTCCTTGTTCTAAACAGCAAATCCTTGTTCTCTGAAGCTCTCATTTGCTTTTGTCCTCTTCCCACTTGACACAAGACCTGAAATACAGAGAATTTGTAGTGTTGAAAATGTTTACTGTACCTTTCACAGATTGTTAATTCTGTTCCTCTTCCATTTCTCCAATCCTTTTACTGTACAATCTTCTGTTGAATCTTCGTAAAAGAATCTTCGATAAATGTGCTATCAAAACAAATGCGGGTATTAGTAGTCAATAATAATTTTCGTAGCACAAAAAGTAAGACGTTTCGGTTTTCAAACTTATTTTCCAACTATAAATTCAAACATGCTAAAGATTAACCGCCGGTTTCACCGACCTTCTTTAAATTGCGGTAAAGTATAAGAGTTTATATTCGATACAGTAGTAAACAAAATACGTTTTATACTTCCATAAGGTTTGATAGTGTAGTCCCCAAAACGCTGTGCAATCAGGAATCGCACCCCGAAAATCACTTAAATGTGTAAAGTGAATCTGGAAGAGAGCAGAGCACACAATAAAAGAACATCTACAACTAATACATGATATACGTGTATATGTACTAGAAGTTACGGTACAGTGAAGTAGATAATGATTTTATCCCTTCGTTGTTCAAGGAACAGTGTACAGTAAATGGAATGAATGATTTTCACTGGAATAATCGTCGTTCACAATTGGCTATTTACAACTGGTCACCTGCTGTGCAACTTCACCTTCAGCAATAAATTTTTGTCTTGTCAAATAAAACAAGTGCGAGCTGCTTTTTCTTTGACTTTTTCTGCACTGTCTTAGGCTTTGTTTCGTAGACCAAATGACTATTTTTATATTATTATATAAACGTCAGTTCTTGTTCACACTTGAAATTTTCCTTATTTGGTCAACCATTGTACGATCACTTTATATATTTTCGACATGCTGCAAGTAGAAACAGATGAGGTTATAAGCATTCCTCGAGTATGTTGATACGGATTGCTTTAATTCTTTCCCTTCGTAGCTTAATCTACTTTCGTAGTTAATTAAGTAATTCTTTATATTATCTACTTCTGTTATATGGCGGGTGAATTTACTTCCAATGTAATTATTTTGGATGCATCCAATACAGAGAGTGATACAAAATCAAGTGGGAATGGCATGAATGCAAGGACACCTTTTCAAGGGCGCGTGGGTGTTGGTGCACTCATATCACTCTTTGATTTTACATCAGATTCTTCTGCATTGTACGGAACCGAAATAATACAAATAACTACATTGGAATCGCGTAATTCAATGCCATATAGAAAGAATTACTGTTAATAGGAATGTTGTCTTTATTCCGATAAAAACAGACTCGTTTTGCTAGATTAAGCTTGTGATCTATTTTAAAATAAACATGAATTACGTTTTGTCTGTAGTTAAGGAAATATATGCAAAGGAATAGTATCTCAAGGCTCTATGTACACACGCGCACATTATGTTTGCAGTTACTTTGTGCAAGACAATGTGAAAGTGTATAGCTGATTACATCCACAATGGAATAACCTTATAAATAGTGTACAAGGGAGCTTTCTATGAAAAGTTCTATTTATGGAGTGCTTTCTCTCAACTATACCCGACGGCTATACTCCGAATGTTATGAGTAACTTTGAATGAGATGTAAGTCATGTTCATGTGGAAAGTCACGGTTATATAACTAGTAATAGTCACTACAACCAGAGAGTTCAAAAGAAACAAATGCATTGCCCGCCCCTTTCTGAGACAGTTTTGAAAATTGTATATGCACACGTGCATTACTGGAAAGTATTCTACCAAGATATTTGAAATGAATTATGGAAACCGCTAAGGATACATACTCGAAGGAATAGTAAAGCGAAGATATCAGACATTTCCGACATCAGCCTTATATATCAGAGTTCAGATTGCCTTTTCCTTCCTCTTGTTCAAGACACATTAGGAAACTATAATCTACTGTGTTATTTACGCATTATGCATTGTACACAAATGTGTTGCCTGTAAATTTGCCCTAAAGAATGCATCTTCTTAAGTATTTCTTGTATAAACATTTTCGACCATCATATTTACATTGTCAGGTAAGAAAGCAACGTTATTTCCGAAAGTACAAGGATACGTGTTTAGGAAAATATAAATCATACATTATAATGAGCATAGTTGTCCACCATATCCCTACGTAATTTAAGGCCGCGTTAAACACTTAAGGGAGGAAAATCACGTCCTTAAGTTATGGATGAGTTTGAGGAGCTGTTAAACTCGAGAGAGGTAGGTGAAACACTCGGGCGCTGTAAGGAAGCGTTAAATGGACTTAAGGAAGGTCGGTGAAACCGGCGGTAAGTGTCATATTTCTCTCTCTCAATTGCTCTGTTTACGAGGTTTTTATTATTATTATTTATGTATTTATTTACAAGAAGCTCGAATGCGGTCGTGGTCACAACAGTCTGTGAGTGGTGAAGTTTTCTTGCAGTGCAGTGTGGTGGTTTCTGTTTGAAATTTTATAGAATCTTTTATTTTACCTTTTTATTTCATTAGTCTGAGCCAACGTGCCTAAAAACCATTAATAAATTTAGTTGTTATTTTTTTCTTTCAGCATCATATGCCTTCACCCACCATAAAAAGACAGCATCCGCGTATTTGATATCGAAGAAAATTAACTATCGGTATTTAAAGAAAAGTAGTTTATTATATGGAAGGTACATGTTTTCCTTTAGTTTTTATGAAGTATTTCAGAGCTTTCAGTTTGTCTTACTCATTTACATCACGTATTCTCGTGAAACACGGGAAGCATGGACAATGCTTACATACTGTTCCTAAAGTCGAAGCCGAGTATAACATTTCTTTTCGTACACAAAAATAGGGCTATCGGTAAATCCAACTGAAAAAGGACTTCTGATTAAATTGTAAATTCTGTGGGTTGCGTAATATATTTTATTCAGAGCCAAGAGGACATGTAAACTTACTAAAATTTGTATTGGTGCTGTAGTTCATTTATGTTAGGATTTAGTGAGTATATTTGATAGATATTCCAATGTTTACCTCTGGTTTGTTACCCCAGTCAAAAATTGCTGTCTAAATATTGTGTTTAAGTGAGAAACTCTTATAAAATTAAGACAGTTTTTCCTTTTTTTAAAAAGTTGGGGTACAGTTAACTTCTTTATTGTGCTGCTATAGTTTACCGTAGGAGTAAATAATCGTTCCTTATTTCAAGAGTGATGTAAAAAAAAAAAAAAAAAATCGAAACTTTATATAAGGCACGAACTCTTAAACGAAAATTCTGTGTATCAGGGAATCCACTCCACCTTATCACTGTCATATCAGTTTATTAACAACAGTTTACAAATCATAGAACAAAACTTCACAAGTCATTTTTGAATCCCCTGCACCATCGCATAGTTGATTTGTCTTCCGTATATTATTGATATCCGCTCTTTCTATTTAATTTTTTGGGTCGTTTCCACACGCTTTCCAACGCAGTTTCCGATACCTTATAAAAATACAAACTTTCCTGGTTAAGATATACGTTATAGCACTACATTACTCATAGTATATTGCCTGTCACTTATGCAATATGTCTTGCGGACGCATAAGCTGGCGCCGTCACTAGTTAAATATATAAGTACTACTAGATAGTCAGTAATATTCGGGATGTGGAGTTTTTACCCTTCACCTATTTTTTCAAAAATATGCACTAATACTAAAGTTACTAAAAAGACCGTCTGGGTCAAGACTGTTTTACAAACTTTGAAGTAAGTTATAATATAACTTATTAGATCTTTTATTTTAAGAGGTATGCCTCGGAATTAGAGGTCTTAGAAGGGTGCCACACCACCCCAGTGCAGCTGAGTGTGTAAAAGGATGCCTGATCCCAATGGAGATCAAGGGGGGTGATTGTTCCGTCCCAGTGCAGACGGGAACAGGATAAAATTGAAAACACACCACTCCAGTGCAAATGAATGTGTGAGGATGCTAGATCTGAGTGCAGATCAAGGCGTTGAAGTCGTTCTGTCCCAGTGCTGATGAGAACAGGATAAAGGGATACCCCGGCCCCAGTGCAGGTCTCGAGTAGGTTGGTGTTCCACTCCAGTGCAGATGAGAACGGATTAGGAGGGAAATAGGCGACCACTCAAGAGTAGAGTGATATTGAGTGTTGAGGTGGTCCGTCTCTTATACTGTCTTCCTTGACTTCCTTAAGGTGTGGTCCCTCCGAGCGTGACGTTCGTTTCCTTCTTCGGTGATCTTCGGCTGTCTTCTGCTTTTGTTTACTATCACTGCTTTACGTCATTTTTGTAGTACACTTCGTAGGACTCTTTCGTTGACATTTGTGAATGTCACTTGCTTTAGCACGCGTATCATTACAATATTCTCATTTTTAATATTTTATACACGTTTTTACAATGTGGCACATATTTGTTTTGTTTTTTTCGAACATAGGATCGGAAATATAAATTTGTAGGTCTGGTAACTATGTAAATATCATCTGAACATCATGAAGTAACGAATTCCATATGAGTATATTTTATTTATCTGTTTCTTTTATTTATTTATTTCCCATTTCTGACTATATTTCATAATTGAAATTATCGTCAATGTTTTCTGCTTAAAAATGGAACGAAGCACGATGTGAAACCATCAGAGTTCACTTTAAACTCTACTGTTTGTACTCATTACGTTGGAGACTGTTTAATATGTCGGTAAGTAAAGATATATTAAATACAGTCTTTCGCGCAGCGTGATATTCTTCAAAATGTGAACATCTATTTGTAACACGACTGTACATTTATTTTCAGCCACCAACCAAAGTGAGAGTTATGCGTGATATGGATGTTATGGGTAGTAAAACAGTAGGAGAAAAGCTATGTAAACATAAATATAGTTCATATCCTTATTGCTACGGAGAAATTACATCAGACTTCATTGCAGGTTGGTACTGTGCTTTTTTAATATTAAATATATTATTCATGTGTGTGACATAATTTTGTGTGTGTATTGTAAAACTTCGTTCATCTTTGTCAAGAATTGATGGGGAACGTTGGTGTGAAGTTAATGATAGTGACGTACGTAATGATTAAAAGGCTCGCGAAATCTGGTGTATGGACTTCGCTTCTAGAAGTTTGTCTTCGGACGGGAAGAAATAATAATCACACTGGTGTAATGTTTTTTCGTTGAACATTTTCCGTTCGTTTAGTTAAATTAGATTAAATCAAAGAATTTGCCGGGAGGAGCATACGCCATAGTGCTGTTACCGCCCAACCAATTCAATTTACCTTAAAGAATTCGCCTAAAACTAATTTGGAACTTTAAAAAATGTTTTATGTAATTTCTTTTTCGTTATAAAGCTGAATTTTTTGCTGTTGTAATGACAGTTCATTGTTTTGTATCATGCACAAGCCGGCCTCAATTATTTTTAGATCTTAAAAATTTCGGCCTGAGCCATATAGATGCGTAAAGGCCATAAATAAATAAAAATCAAATCCAAGTCCACGAATTATTAGAATTTTAGGGAAGATTCGTGAGATCTGAGGCTTCGAGTTCGAGGCTAGCTTTCAGGAGGTTGAGAGTTCGGATCTTGGTTAGGGCATGGATTTCGTGTTTATTTTTAAAAAGCATTGCACTCATATAATGGGCACGAACTGAAGGGAGTAGTTACTAAAATGGTCCCGACAAAATTAAGTTTATGAAAGCTTTTTTTATGTAGTGCACAAGGAGAAAGTACACACATTGAGACACTAATATTAAATTATCGTAGTGTACGCATTGTGCACGCTTTCATTTGGTATTAATGCCGTGCGATTATTACCTTCTGAAAATCATAATACAAGTTAATGAAAGGCTTGCAACGTTGAATGCAAAGTATTGTTTCTGGATTATGGTTTCGAAATATTGTGAAAAAATATTTGGAAGTTAAGGGCAATGTAAATCTTGACTTTACATTGCCCTTAATAATAATGTTTAAAGGCGCGCCGGATTCTGAATCCACTTTGAGGTAAATTGTAAATCCTGCCCTCGAAAGCTGACAAGCTTGTTTAGGACGTTAATGACAGTACTAATACTGCATCCTTGCGGTTACACTCGCAGACTTTGAAATGATACTGGTGAGGCAAGCAGGTTGGAGTCTTGCTTCCTGCTATCGTGACTGATGCTTTCCAGGGTTTTCCTCAGTTTCACTAGGCAAATTCCGGAACGGTACCTAAACTAAGGCTGGCTGTAACCATTACGTTCCCCATCCTTGTCTGCTGAAGAGTGTTCGTCGAAGGGTGCCATAGTTAGACGTGACGGACTTGACTACGGTGAAAAAATAGGAATTTGAAGAATAAAACGCGAGATTTTTTAGTTTTAAAATTGCCAGAAACTCGGAATTGTTAGTAATAGTATCTTCAACCATGTAATTAGATTGCAACAGGTCGATGTCGATTATGATGTATGGGTTGCTGTCGCTTGCATAGTCGTAATTAACCGTGTCGTCGATGACGTACTAGGTAGAACCGAATGTCACTCTCGTGGGTGGGTAACAAAAAGCTTAATCAATATTGTTCTCTTTACCCAAAAAAGGTGAGAATAGATATATATGAAACCTAATTTCTTTGATTACAATTAAGGATAGTTCCCAAACAGAGCGACTAGTAGTCAGGTGTTGCATAATACATACATTTCCAATACTCCCCCCCCCCCACACACACACTTTTAAGTGAGCAATTTCTGAACCTATAAACGACCGTATTAAGCAGTCTCTTACTACGGTTGTTCCCTGACAGTACAAAGTTTAAACTCACCAAGTTGCATACAGTGATGCATATTCAAGAAATTTCTTTGGGCTAAATGAAATTCTAAATTTAACAGGCACATTCATTACATAAATTGTAAATCATACAAAATAATAAACAATTGTAAATAATAATAATATGACTAGTCTGATAGAATACTAAGGTACTATATAACAAAATATAATGTACTCACATGTAATTCCTCTAAGTCATCACGCGTCAAGGTGAGGACTATTTTAATTTAAATTCTCTAAAATATCAACTGAAGTAGAAATGAAAAGAAGTCACAAACCCAGTATTCCAGAAATACTTAACAGTGACATCACCACCAAGATCTAACACTAAATTGAAACATATCACCGGTTAAGCAAAATGGTGGCAAGAAAAGACTCCGTAGAACTGGTCCACGAAAAATCCTTCACAATCCAACAAGTAAAAACCACCTTTCACTAATAAACTGATCAAAATGGAACACCACAATTAAATCACAGGAATTTTAACATAATAATAAATCAGTATCACGTAACTCATCACCAAGACAGGATGTAGTAGCCACAAAAAAGAAAAATATAAAAGCGAAGTAGACACCGACCTGATTCTAATCGAACTGAGTTCGAACATGAGGGAGGAAGCATACCCAGGAGGCAACGCGCGCCAACAACTTGGAAGTGGCGACGGCCTAACAAATGAACAGCACAAAACCTAATAAATGCGTACAAATAAAAGAGTATAATGTAACGATTAAATAAATTCGTTACAGGTGGCCAAGATGCTCCTAATTTCTCAAGGGTGTACTACCTTTAGGGAGCGACACTTGGTCATGCTTCCCGTACAAGAGTTGACCTTTAAACTTAGCTACGAGTATACACTCGTGTAAGCAGTTTTACATGAAACAGAATATTATATATTAAGAAGTTTGTTTAACAATAAACTTTCCCAGCTCTCAAACTATACTCTCTTACATTTTTTTCGTAACAATGCTTCATAGACATTTGCTGCTGCAAAGTTCATCGTTAAAATATTTACAGTATTAACTTGTGTGTTCCTCCATTTAGCTATTTGAACTTGATAGGCTTTATCTTTACCTTTTACACATTAAAATCGTTCATACAATTCTTTCTTGAAGTTTTCTTAGCATATTACTTCACGTGCTTCCATCTATTGCAGTAGTTTGTTCAATTTTCTTGTTCTCCAGGTTTATTATATTAGTTAAAATATTATATCCCAGAAGTTCTCAATTGTCTCATTGTTTCATATATTAACAACAATATCCCAAAATTAAATATGTTCATCTTAAATATTTTGCATTTAATTTACATAAATTAAACAATGTAAGCAAATCGTTTAAACTAAATTGAAGAAATATAAAAGTAGTGTCGATACGTTGACACGTGCCATAATGGAGCATAACAAGGTGCTGGTCCCTTTTCTAAAATCAATTTTAGGTTTTGTATTCGTGTGAATTATTAATTTCTAAAATTTATTCTTTGTTGCCAAACGTTCTTTTTAACATCATAGGAAGTTTAAATTCGTATCTGTCGCTTAGTGCTGCTGGACAGAAGTCTATAAAGAAACTTGCTAAATGTTAGTCTGAAAAGAAAAAAGTTGGAATTAATATTAAGGAAGTACAATCAGCGTAAGAATCTGTATTTTGTTCCTGCTTGTATGTCTAGTAAGAATAAAGATGCGTGCATTTTTTCTGGTTCTTTATTTGATAAGAAATAAAAGCAGCAAAAAATTGAATTTTAATTTATGACTGTGTTATATACCTATTTTTTTTCTTTCTTTTTCGATGCATTTATGAAGATGAACACCATTCTTGCCTTGAGGAAAAGCCTGACAAGAAACTGTCCAAGAAATTGGACTTCAACGGAAAGTACATTGGAAGTAGCAATCCCGAGTTCGCTCGAATTGTTGAGCCAGACCCTTCACACTGCACCTTACCTCATTCACACCTAAACAGTGGTGAGCAAATGTCTCCAGAGGAAGCCATTATCAAAAGATCTTACCATGATGTAAAACAAGATCATAAAATTTCGGAAACAAAGTTAGCTGAGAATGTCACAGAGAACCATACTGATGAGAAGGATGATGATGATGAGGGTTACACTATTATAATCAGGGAACATGAAAGTGAACACCATGGACATTCCCATGCACACGGTCATGTTCATTCCCCACCGAAGAATATGTCCTCTGTGGCTTGGATGGTTATTATGGGTGATGGATTTCACAATTTTACGGATGGCATGGCGGTTGGAGCAGCTTTTGCTGCTAGTATTGCAGGTGGATTGTCTACTGCCATCGCTGTCTTCTGTCATGAGCTACCTCATGAATTGGGTAAGTCACTATGGATTATTTATTAAATTGTGAAAACGTTTATGAATCTCAAGAGATTATAAAACTTGATAAAATAGCTTTCAATTTAAACTATAGCATGATTTCTTATTGCCTGAAGTATTTTCAGTCTTTAGTACTAGGGTGAGTTACTAAAAAATCTTTGAAAGGCTGTAAAATCTTTTGCATTAATCTTAGACGGTTGTTAATTTTACATATACTCTTGTAGTAGTAATGTGTAAATTTATTATTTGGCAGAACCTGTCTGACATCCTAAGTACAGTAGTTAACAAGGTGGCTGCATTAGAGACGTATACCAGAGAACAACTACTTCAATTTTAAATATAGACATAATGAACAATGAGGTTATCAATTAGATTATTGACATGTTCTCCCCAAATCTTGTGTTGTTCAAATATTTACACTAAATTATTAACACAGACTGACGTTTCCGTTGTAACTACAAACATTTTTTTTAAAAAAATCAAATGTGAAAGGTACGGCAAGTACCCTGAAAGCTTGATTATCGTATAGCCCCTTAAAGATAATTATAAAAAATCTGCAGAATTTAATATATGGCCCTCCAAGCATTCTCACTTTATAAGGAGTATCAAAAATGTTCTGAAGTTGGTAATTATTTTATGGTTAAAAGAATATTCGTAAGGCATATAGATTTTAAAAGAAACTTCGGCATTGGAAAGCAATCATGTTTAGAGGGAATGAATTTTCCAAATCATGGAAATTATTCTTTTCTAGAGATTGCAAATTAAGTGCAATGATGGGTTAATAAGCTACTCTGACGACGTTTTTAAAAATGGAAAAGTCATCCTTTTGTTCCAATTATAGTTCGTGTTAAGATTTCTACTTATCGACTTGTGAATAGATTGGTGATGCTCTTTATATATATATATATATATATATATATATATATATATATTATTTATATTTAGCTGCAATATATTGTGCCTAATTCATTAAAGAATAAGTTGAGATTAAGGCGCAGTCTTTATTAGTATCGAATAACAGTTTTTATAATGTGTATTTGGTCCTAAGTAACATCGGTTCTCTGTCGTTATTAAAGTGTATCTTTCATTGTATAGCGTTAGCTGCACGTTCAGATAGACCGAAGTTTAGAAACGTCCGTCTTACGTAATTTAATCTGACGAACTGAAATTAACGCAGCCTGATGTTACAGATATATCTTGATCTTTCTTATTTTATAATATAACTTCTTGAGAAAGCAAATATTGGGAAAAATTTTCCTTTGATGTGGAGCGCAAGAGACTGAAAATGTTAAGCTCGTAGTATCCTTAATAGTTCTAATTTAATATCTAAACTCTCAGGTTTACCTTACGCCAGACGCCTCCAAATGTTTTCGGAAGGAAGACTAAATTGAAATGTTCAATTCTTCTCCTGCACCTCACTGTAGTATAGTGTAAAACTATTAAAGGTATATAACATAAGTAGAAATAAAGAATGCCATGTTACGCACAGAGAACAACACAAAGTAATAATACGTACCTTTTTAATTAACAATAGTTTCGTTCTCCATTAACTGAAAATATCTTCTTGCAAAACACGAGCTTCCTCAGGCCAACAGATTTATTGTGTAAATTAGGGATGGGCACTTGGATCCGGATCCTTACTACCCGTATCCGGATACTTTTGGAACCGATTCTCGGATCCGGATCCCGAAACTGGGTCCCCGGATCCGGGTACCCGGTTCTAGGATCCGGATCTTGGAATTGGGTATTCGGATCCAGGAACCGGGTGCCTGGATCCTTGTTACTGGGTACATATTCGGATGTTAGATTTGAGTTTGAATCATGGCCCATTATCGCTAAGGAAATCTGGACATAGACCGCTGATTATAGAAATTATGGAGATACAAGACAACCGATCGGGAGTTAGTCTGACCTTCAGTAATACAGGCACGGTGCTCACAGACAGCAGCCATAGTTCGTCCAGTGTTAAAGAGAAATGGAGGTATCAAAGCAGCTTGTTCGCGTGTGTTTGTTGTATGACTTTAAAGTGGGCCTGTCAGCTACCGCATCAAGTCGCCGCATATGCCAGGCATTTGGTGAGAATGCCGTGAACGAACGCACCGCCATGCATTGGTTCCAGAAATTCCGTTCGGGAGATGTGAGCCTTGCTGATGAACCTCGCAGTGGACTACCACATGTGTTGGATGACGAGGCCCTGAAAGCAACCATCGAGGAGGACAGTGGTCTAACGTGTGATGAACTTGCAGAAAGGTTACATGTTTCCGCTGAAACAGTCAGATTGCATCTGCATGTGATAGGGAAGTCATACAGGTTAAGCAAGTGGGTACCCCACACATTGACGGCAGCCAACAGGAGCAACGAGTGACAGCCTGTTTGTCGTTGCTCACTCGGCACCTGAACACACCCATATTTGATCGCTTGCTCACTGGTGACAAAAAGTGGGTCCTCGATGACACTCAAGCGTACCAGTCATTGGATGTCGCCATGTGACTCTGTTCCTCACACCTCAAGACCACCTCTGCACCCAGGAAAGGTTATGCTCTCTGTATGGTGGACTTGTCGCCAAGTGGTGCATTACGAGCTCCTTCCACCTGATCAGACCATCACTGCTGACCTGTACTCACAGCAGTTGCAAAGGGTGCACACCGTACATTGCGGCAGAAGGAGCCGGCATTGGTGAATCGCAAGGGTGTGCTGTTCCTCGACGATAATGCCAAACCACATGTGGCAAAGAGGACCCGGGAGATCCTTCAGCAACTTGGCTGGGAGGCACTGTGCCATCCACCATATTCACCGGACCTTTCGCCAACAGATTACCATCTGTTTCATTCCCTCGACAACCTCCTCCGTGGTAGATCCTTCGCCAATGAGGGAGACCTGCGGAACGCACTCACGGACTTCTTTGCCTCGAAGACCGCCGACCTTTATCACCAGGATATTGTGCAGCTGCAGGAACGTTGGCAAAAGGTGTGGGATGTTGATGGAGCTTACTTCGAAACCTAAAGGTGTGTACCGTCCACTGTATTGCTTTTTCTTTATCACTGCTCTAGAACGGCAAAAACTTGTTTTGGTTACCTTGTATTTACTTTCTTAGTAATTCTTGCTAGAGGTCATGATCATTGTTTCATTACCTCAATTTTTATGTTCTTTGGTGTCAAGTCTAAATTACTAGTTCTCATGTTTCTTTAGTGCTTATTTTAGCCTTTCTTTTCTGATGATTATTTTAACAGATCATTCGTTCCCTGACAGAATGTTGAGAATTTTGTTTCTTCTGACGTTGATGATTTGAGTTGTTGTCCAAAAACCGTTTCTGTAAATAAAATTGATTTATTTTGAACTTGAATCAGGAAACTTATGAGAGAATTTGGGATATAAGCAACATGTCTGGCTGGAAATATAAAAATAGATTACATTTGGTTACTTTCCACTGTTTCGAGTATTACGGAAACTGTCAGGGACGGTGATCTGTCTTTAGATCTTGGGAGATCGAAATCAGTTCGGCAGAATACTAACTCATTGATATTCAATACAGGAAGAGGTTTTACTGAAACGAAGACAGTATCATGTCAGCTTTCTATGTTTATGCCTACATTTTTCAACTCCTTTAAATTTGAAAAAAAAAAATGGTAACGTTTAGCTCAGGATTTCAAAGAGGAATATTTGGATGCTGTGTAATTCTAATAGATGTAATTGATCTTTCATTAGGAACGTACTGAGGAAAAATTTGAAACAATTTTACTCAAGATTTTATGTTTTTCAAATTCGTGGCTACATATGTTTCACTTCTGTGACTTATTTGAAGTGGCGTAACTAACTGGCTCTACAGGCCCACCCCATTCGCAACTTTCAGCTGATGTTTCCTTTATTAATACCATGTTAATACTGAGACATATACGCCCCCTGCACCGCGGGGGTGTTTTTTTACGCTTCTGTTTATTTGTTTCATGGAAAATCGGTGGGGATATAGAGTACGCTTACTTCTGTTAGGATCACTTGTTCGATTCCTATACTGTCCATGTGTTTGTTTACGTTACTGACACGATTCTTAGAAGTCACATTGCTCGAAATGACTTTACTACCAGTTCAGCCCTATTTCGCCTCTTAAAAAAAGAGAAAAAAAAAAAACACTGGTAAGCTTTAGCTTTATTTTTTATTTGGGCCAGTCTAGTAACTTTGGACTTCGGCCCATCACGATTCGCCCGTTAGCCATTAAAATCCACACACATACGCCTGCCAGGACTCGAACCCGGGATCTTCGAGTCGTTGGCCTACCGTCGTAGACCGCACGGCTACCCGGTCGGCTTCGTCTCCCTAAGATTTCATAGATACACATAAAGAAACGCAAATTTATTTAAAATATTAACATAAAATATGGGAATAAGTCATTTGCACGACAACTGAATGGTCCTATTTTCTTTCCATTATGATTGTCTTCCGTAGAAGAGAAACTTCTTTTCCGGTGAAAGATAAACATACGTCATTAAGACCTCATGAGGAATACCTAGGTTGCATTTGTTATTACGAGAATTTATTTGTATATCTATTTCACCTAGCAAAATGAGAAATTTCGAAAAAGTGAAGAGGGTGGTGGTGTTGGAGGTTCTACTGACATGTTACATTCCTCTTTGTAAGGGCTTCCAAACGACGTTTATTTCATGTTTCTAGGCTCAGTGATTAACGAATTTGAACATTATAAGATAAAGAAAATAGAAAATTGGTGATTATCTCCTAACTAATAGTTTATTGTAGTGACTTAGCGAAATTACGTAACCAGAAATTTGTCAAAGCTTGTGATCTTTGCAGAAATTTCACTTTTCATAATTAATAGTTAATAATAATATCAGGCAAAAGAGAAAATCGAAGTTGCAAGTTTACAAGTTTAGGTTTACTGCTACCTTTACATCACAACACTGTTTCCCTGATAGCTTCATCAATGATGATCAGAATCTGGATTAAAATAACGTTAGAAATGAATTTCAAACGTTTATAATTGTGCTGACATTCGGATTGTGTTAAAGTACCGGGTAAGCCAAACACAACTTTGCACCTGACATTCTTTAGACGTTCCTGCAAGGCTGCAATATTGTGAAGGGTAAAACGTTTGTGTACAGTTACACACGCTTCCTGTTGTCTGACCCTGAATGGCGGAGCATGTAATCGCGATATTGGCTTTTGAATAATATGTCACCATTCTGAGTAAGGAATCAAAGTGGTCAGAGTGCTGTCTGTTGAGGCTCAAATGTTTCTAATTCAAACTATTTTCCTTTGTTTTAGTAGAGGGGAACATACAGACGGAATGAAACAAGTTCAGAAAAAAAAATGATTATTATGTTTGGGATTTCATGATAAACTGTTTGCAAATACAGTATCAAACTGAACGGCCGGTAAACCGTTGACTTTTTATTCGGGATGTCCTCGGTTCGATACCAGCGTCCGACCATCCTGAAGAAGGTTTCCACAACTTTTTTCTCAGGCATACCAGGTAAATGCGGGATGGTACCTACTAACTAGGCCCTGTCCAACCACCTACTTTCCACTACCCTATCCTGGTCTCAAATTGAGATGCCTAAGGGCCATAAATAAATTTGAAACGTCAGGATAATTAGTTTCTCCGAATGTAGTATGGTAATATGTCTGTATATAAAAACCTTTTCTTTTTTTTTTTTAGATTAATTGTTAGAACAGAAATCTTGCCTGATTTAAATTTGATTCATTCTGTATGAATTTGAATTTGAATTTTTAAGGCCTTTAGTCAGATCGGATGGATGGTGATGAGATGAATTGGTGGAATGAAAAAATGGGAGGAAACGGGAGAACCCCGAGAAAACCAACGCACACTGTGTTTGTCTACTACAAAGCCCACATGGCATCAGTATGGATCGAACTCATTCTCTACGAAAACATTCAGATCTCAGATGATATCTCGATAAAAATCGAGACTAGCTTTCTCGACAAGTATCTTCCAAACGACAAATACTATGTTCCTGAACTTCAATGATATAATGAATGGTTCATCAAAACCTAAATCCAGTTTCCAGACCCATCTCAGAACCGAAGATCCCTTTCTTCTAAGCAAATTTTAGATTCAGATCTGGATCTTAGAACCTGCTATCCGCTTCCAGATCTTGGAACCGAGGATCCGTATCCAGATCTTGGAACCGAAGATCCGTATCCAGATCTTGGAACCGAGGATCCGTATCCAGATCTTGGAACCGAGGATCCGTATCCAGATCTTGGAACCGAGGATCCGTATCCAGATCTTGGAACCGAGGATCCGTATCCAGGTCTTGGAACCGAGAATCCGTATCCAGGTCTTGGAACCGAGGATCCGTATCCAGGTCTTGGAACCGAGGATCCGTATCCAGGTCTTGGAACCGAGGATCCGGATCCTGGAACCGGGTATCCGGTTCCGCCCACCCCTAGTGTAAATATGTGTTTTGTATGTATAGGTATATTTCATAATTTGAATAAAATGTGAAAAACTTAAAAATTTGAAAAAAAAAATTGTGAGGTGTTGAACTGCGAAATTTCTACGTTTTAGCCATACTTTTAAATATATCTTCACTTTCATTTTCAAATACACCTATACTTTCAAAACATATTTGCACATAACACTCGTTGTTGGCCTGACGAGACTTCGGAGAAACGCTTCGCGAAAAGATAGAGGACAAAAACATTTGTTAATTAAAATGATACGTATTATTATTAAAAGTGAAGAGTTCAGATAGTAATTCTTTCTTGCTTCATGTAAATTCCAAAAATTGTAAGCAGTCTACCTGGATCCGTTGTTATAACATTTGCGTAGTGTTTCACTTGGTCTAATCAACTCTATCAATTGTTAAATACACGCAAGGCAAAACTGAGATTGTTAGGACTACCGGGGTCTCAGAATTCTTTACCACTTTCAAGATAATACTTCGGAGAAATACTTTTGAAAGATATACATTGAGAAACTCTAATGTGGTAACCTGTTAGTCTCATTCTTTGCTCGAGGAAAACTTCGACAAAGATTAATTGTATTAGCATTTGGGGAGGGGGGTGGTGTGCTGATTAAACCCTGACTATTATGTGTAGGAGAACTCGATTTTATTTTTCTACAATCTACAGGGAAGAATTAGTACTTCCGTTGTTTCCTAAGTGAATTCACGTGCACTGACAATAATTTGGCACTGTATATTTCGAGGTATTTCCTCGTCTTAAGTGGTAGAATAAGGATGTAGACACAGGGTCATGTTTGAATAGCTGCTAGATAATAGAATCGAAAGTTACGGACATCCGAATCAAAGACAATAAACAAACGGTAAGCGTGAGCAGGATAAAGTCAAAGAAAGTGTGGTAGTCAGAAAAAGAGACGAAATCCGAGAATATGGAAGATTGAAAAGGATGGGGTACAAAGATTGAAGAAACAACTGGATTAAAGCTTTGAAGAGAATAGATTAGTTGTTAATAAAGTGAGGAACGTGAATGTTGTGAAGGAAATAAGTGTTACTGCAGGCTTAGACCGGGTTTCAGTTTTGCTCTCAAGCGCTGAGTGAAGACTCCTTCCCACATACGGCGTGTGGATGTGCTTTTAATATGGTATGTATCACAACGACACGGAAGCTCTCATCAAAGTCTATTTGTGCAGTTGAGTATGCGCAGAAAGTGACAACTCGAATCAGTTGGTGACGGAAAAGTTATGGTGATTTTTGACACGAAGGTTTAAGGGACTGCTTGTTTTGAATGCAGGGCAGATTTTGGTAGTTAGTGTGTTTATGGCGTTTGAAGTGTCAGAGATTCCTTTGGGATGTTAATTAAAGCTACCATCGTCTGTACTAATTGAAAAATTTGAAGATACAGCAGGTATGGGGTAGGGTTTATATCTAGTTTTGCTACATTTGTAGGTTGAAACTGAAGGCAGCTAGGAAGAAGATGGTACTGAAGAACTTAATCTCGGTTTGGTGTGAAAACTGATCTAGTATATCTGGTGTAGTAAAAAGTAATCAATTATTTTGCCAATAGTTGGCTTCAGTGATCTGTATCTCGCGTTGTATAAGTCCGATCGGGTTCAACGAGATGGCGTTCAAACGATGAGATTGCGTACTACAAACACTGTTCAGATAGTTGTGATGAGTTGACTCAGTGTTGTGTGAGCGCGCGTCAAAATGGACACTAGCACAGAGAAAATACGCTATATTTTACAGTTTTTCTTCGATAAAGGCGAAAACGCAAGCCAGGTGGCTGCAAATGTGAATAGTGTTTATGGTCCTGATACTGTAACAGCCAATCACGCGCAATTTTGGTTTCGTCGATTCCGTTCCGGTAATTTTGACGTCAAAGATGTACCACGCACTGGAAGGCCAAGTGTCAAAAATGTCGATAAAATCATGGACATTGTCGCGTCCGACCGTCATGTAAGCACTGTTTCGATTGCCCAAGAGCTAAACATTGCACAAAAAACCGTGTGGAACCATTTGCATAAGGCTGGATACACAAAGAAGCTTGATGTATGGGTGCCACACGAGTTAACGAAAAAAAAAACATCATGGACCGAATTTCCATCTACGAATCGCTGCTGAATCGCAACAAAAGCGACCCATTTCTGAAGCGGTTGGTGACTGGTGATGAAAAGTGGATCACTTACGACAACGTCACGCGAAAACGGTCGTGGTCGAAGCGCGGTGCGCCGGCGCAAACGGTGCCCAAGCCAGGATTGACGGCCAGGAAGGTTTTGCTGTGTGTTTGGTGGGATTGGCAGGGAATTATCTACTATGAGCTGCTCCCCTACGGCCAAACCCTTAACTCGGAACTATACTGTCAACAATTGGACCGTCTGAAGGCAGCAATCGCCCAGAAGAGCCCAGCTTTGGCCAATAGGAGAGGCATTGTGTTCCACCAGGACAACGCCAGGCCACACACATCGATAGTGACTCGCCAGAAGCTCCGGGAGCTTGGTTGGGAGGTTCTTATGCATCCACCTTATAGTCCGGACCTGGCACCGAGTGATTACCATCTGTTCCTGTCCATGGCGAACACGTTTGCTGGTGAAAAATCGCTTCAAGAGAGGCTTGTGAAAATCGACTGTCTCAATTTTTTGCCAATAGGGACAAGGGCTTCTATGAGAGAGGCATCATGATATTACCTTCCAAATGGCAACACGTTATCGAACAAAACGGCGCATATGTGACCTAAATCGGATCATTCTAACTATGGTAAGTCAAGCCTTCAATGTCATGCAAAAATAATGGATTACTTTTTACTACACCAGATATGAACCAGATGGGAGTGCGTATATTGAAGCGAAAACGTAGAATTTGTTTGATCTTGGTTACTTTAGAATGAAGTTTAGTGATTAAGACTGTTGACTTCGAATTGGTGCTGAATGTGTGAGTGGGTTGAATGCCTGATCGGTGCAGTCCAAGAGGCTTTAGTCAGTTGAGGTTACCCACTTAACCTTGTAACCTAGGAGATCCGACGTGCATCCTTGCAAACTCGACCCATTCACACACGCAACATCAATCCGAATCCACGAGCTCTAAGCACTAAGTTATATCCTAAATTAACCAAAATCAAACAAATGGTTTGTTCCCACTTCCATATACTTCAATCTGATTCCGATACTAGATCAGATTTCCCCATCAAACCAAGATTGGTTTTTCAGCACCTTCGCATGTTAGAAATGTCTTACCCCGCACTAACCCTACCAAATTGCCTTCATTTTTTAGTGTAGTTGTGATTCTACTGATTTTTTCCAACACCGAACTTCATAACTAGTCGTTCCTTCAGTGTTTGCTTTCAATTTCGTTTATCAGTTGTCTGCAGTGCAATTGTCTGTCATACTAGATCCCCTGTTGTCTTCACGCTATGACAAACATGTGATCAGTCAATTACCTTTTTTTATCTGTAATGGTGTAGATAAACTTCGAAATATAAGCTTTTTTGTGTTTAAATTTATGTGAAAATTCCTTTGTGTTTTATTAACTTCAGTACCCTTTTCTCTATTTTCCCATTATTTATGTAGTATTTTTTCATATTCCCTTCAGGTTTGAAATGTGAATTTTCCCAGTATAGAAAACAGTCTCATCTGGAATTCAGCATCATAGTATCTCACTTGATCAAATCAAGCTTCGTTAGGTCAGTTGAAAGGAGAAAATAAAAGGTATGCACTGTGGCTTCTTGAGCTTCGGTCTCAGTCCTCCTTTAACCTGTGTGTAATCCTGACCGAAGGTCATTTTGATGTAAATGTTTAACTCGCCTGTTGAAGTATGATTGCATCAAGTGGAATATTGTGACACGGATTTTCATCAACATGTCCAGGTAGGACTTTACCTGGTGACACGTAGTGTTTACATGATAAATATTAAAATATGAATCTTGAAATGTCTTCTTACTATTGTTATTACTGTGGATAATGAATTCTTACGTGTATGTATTCCTATTATCTTCGTATACTTTATGTAAAACTTGTGTGTGTTTGTAGGGGATTTTGCTGTTTTGCTGAAAGCTGGAATGACCGCTCGTCAGGCAATATTCTACAATCTATTGTCTTCGATTCTTTGTTTTGTGGGAATGATCCTGGGAGTGTTAATCGGAAATATGCCAACGGCTTCGTTGTGGATCTTCTCAGCTGCAGCGGGAATGTTTCTGTATATTGCTCTTGTGGACATGGTAAGTAGTGTAAAAAATAGGTTTTACCTTTGTTTGAAAGCAACCTGTATTCAACATCAGAGTTTGTACAGTTAAGAGAAGTAACTTGTTTGTACTTAAGACGTTACACAAGGAGGCAGTGTGATACAGTAGCGACGAAACTTGTGTGCCGGTGAGCCATGGATACAATGTTGTTCAATTGCCAGCTAGTGAGCCTACGCTGACAGTGATGCGCAGTATTGCAAATTTCTCAGTCTTGCCGGAAGATTTTAATATATCACCTCACCGTGTGGAGTACCAGAGAGTCCAGTCCAGTCCAAATAGGTGCGAACTCGGAAAAATTAGGAAATTTTTTAAACATTCAAGATATCTTCATTTTAGCATCCTGCGTCATGTCCCAAAAGTCCCCAACCACCAAACCCATGCGTTATCCAGTAGGCCGCCGAAATAAAAATGACCGCCTCCGCCGTGATTTATTTTCGTTTTTACTTATTGGTAGCCTGTTACAGCAAACTCACAACCACAAATACTCATCAAACACGCTCTCCTGTTAATTACCTTGCGGAGGAGGTACAAAACATACTAGTAGACTCAGGGCTGGTTTTAAAATGTAACCAAAAAAGTTCTTGTCGTTTAATGACTTCGCATGGGAAGAATGTTGAAATAGAGAATAGGGACTATGTAATTAACTGTTGAACCAAAGGAATTTAGAACCAAAATGGCGTCTAATATTGAATTCATCTGAATCTCTTAATTGAATGTAAGTCTAAATCGTTCAATCCAGTTTATCGAAGCATAAATGGATATTTGTTTGTGTAAACATCTGACTATGAAAATGAAGCAGTAAGAAGTAATGTTTAGAAGTGCTACTGTTATTTTCTGAGAATATTATGTACAGTAAGTAAGTATTGTGACTAAAATATTGAGAAGAGATTTTACTGCAGCTGAGGAACCCGTATCTTAGGCAAATATGCGAATAATGACTGTACATTTAATGATTTATGACGAATATTGGGAATCTTGTTGTGATCTTTTAAACGATTCGAGTAAGATCTAGGTACGTTTTCCAAGGCTGAGATTGTTGTCCCATGAGCTTGGATTTACGATATGAAAGATACTCTTGCATGTTATCTTATACTAATCTAATAGTGAAATGGCACTTATAATAAAAGCTTCTATGGTTTTTGATTTGACAAGATTTATGATGTGATTCAATTTAAATATGAATTGGAAACCAAACTATGGGAACGCAAGCTAGTTTTGCATGCTAAACTTAATGCAAACTAATCTAATGTATTCTGCTGAACTGTGCTATATGCACGATGATGTATTAACGCATGTAAATCGAATACGACTTAATTTAATGAAAGCTAAGTGCTCGTATTTTATTTCTTGAGGTGTAATGCTAGTATGAAATGCACGTTTCTAGTAGTATATTGCCAGGACAAACTCATTTCTATTTATTGCATGTGTTTCTGCCTTACCAAGTAAGTCTAAGCATGCACATTGGATAAGAGCTATTGAGTTGGGTTGGATTGTCGTCTTACGTAATCGAATAGAAACTAATCTTTGGGAGGAAGACTTGTACTAGGGGTGTTCGATATTGAGATTGTCATACCGACTTTCGCTATGTTTAGGATACCGACTATTATCGATATACCGAACGATATCGATAATACCGAAATACCGAACGATATCAATATACCGAAATGCCGAACAATATCAAAATACCGAAAAACTGATATTGAGCGATATGGAAGTACTCATGGACGTATGTATTTAGGGGGTTGGCCTGGACCCCCAACCTGAAATTCCGGTTAATATGCAAAATATAGTATAATTTTAGGCGTAATTATCTATACCGTATTTAGGATTGTAATTCCTCTTTTTCGCAAGAACCTTGTGTTAGGTAAACATTGAAATTAATACAAAAAAAAAAAAAATTGACAATCGCCACGACCGGGACTCGAACCCGGATCTCCCAGTTGCCGGCCGGGTTTGCTGTCCATTACACCACCGCGCCACGTCAATTCTCTGTGTATATGACTACTACTCGCACCTTAACAATCTTCCAGCCCAAATAGCTGGTTACGAAGTCAAGGCACCCCATCCATTTGAAGATCTTTGTTATTGAGGAATTTGTTCTGCAACCATTGAGTTCGAAATAATAGATGAAATTCCTTTTGTCAAAAGAACCTTGTGTTAGGTAAACATTAAAATTATTCAGAAAAATTTACAACCACCCGGTCCGCCGCAAATGTCAGTCTTTTAACCTTACCAGTGTAATAATATAGTGTATATTTATAAGAGCGATAAGCAATGAAATGTTGGCGATCTCAAATAAGAAAAAAGATTGACATGAGAAAGAAAAGGTTAATTATTCATATTACAAAATACTATAATGATAATAAACATTAAAACATTTACATTAACGCACAGACTCATTTCGAAATCAAGAAAGAGCGCGCATCTTGATAAATTATTGTTCTGTAATCAGGTACTTTGAATTTAATTTTTAAGGCCTTTAGGCAATACATACTCAAACCAGATGGATGATGATGGTATGATTGGTGGAATGGAGAAAGTGAGAGGTAACGGGAGAACCCCGAGAAAACCCACGCACATGGTGTTTGTTCACCTCAAAGCTCACATGGCACGAGGAGGGTTTGAACCGACGAACCTAAGCGCCAGAGATGATCGCTCTTGAGCCACCGCGGTCCGCTCTAAGCAGGTGCTGTTTGGGCTTTCCTGATAATGAAAACAGTGGCTATAGCTTTGCCGACTGCACGTGGAGTCAATAACGCATCGGCAGTTTTGACGATGGGATAGAAGCCAGCAGCAAAATGCATTTCAGCAACATTTTGATATAATTCGAAAACTGTTGAGTCGATGGCCATCCGAAACTCGGTTCTTCGGGTTTTCGGATATCTGGTCCAGTGGATTCGCCCGATTTGGGTCGCAGATTCAAAGACCCAGAATTCGGATTTCGTTATTATGATGCATCTGAATCTGCGATGCCGGGATAGTAAATTATGAAAGACCCAGGCCAATACCTTCCCCATCCTCTGCCTACCTCATCCCGGCCTGAGCCAAAGAAAGAAAGGAGAGAGTAAGAATTGAATTTTTGAATGTTATTTATGGCCTTTAGGCATCTAAGGCTCAGGCCGGGATAGAGGGGAAAGGATTCGGGAAGGTGTCGGCCAAGGCCTATGTTGAAGGTGCACCCCGGCATTTGCCTGGTGTGAATGAGGAAAAACCCAGTCAGGATAGTCGACCGCTGGGATCGAACCCTACGCCAACGCTCCACTACTGAGCTGCGGCGGCTCGGTGAGAGAGAGGGGCCGGGATGAGGTAGGCATGGGGAAGGTATTGGCCACGGCCTTTCATAATTTACCATAAATTAAGCCAATTTAATTCAATGCATCTGATACTCGAAAAGTATGCTTTATAGAGATAGTTGTGCAGTTGATTGTTATTGTTTTCGGTCCAAAGTTAGTTGATAGCAACATTTCTTAACGTCCTTTATTTTTTTTTCTAAAATACATGCTTTATTTCTCAGAAGCAAATTACGTAATCTGGAAAAGGAGTTTCGTTTTCTTTTTTAACTTGCTGCATGCTAAGGGAAGAGAGGAGAACATGTTTTTGTTTTTTCCTTCTAAGAGCGCAATGTTTATTACATAGTGACTGATAACTACGTTACAGAACAAAGGATAGTCACGGTTGGCGATGGGGGAGGGCGGGGTTTGAAGAGACATACAGGTGCTGTCGATTATTTGTTTTTCTTTTGTCAGTCCAATATATGTATTAGTAACACTGTTATAGGACTGGTTTCAATGGCACTACTCTTGCAATTCATGTTTAACTCAGCAATTTCTTCTCTCTTTCTGTTTTCCCTCTCTCTCTCCTCAGCATACTTGAAAATGAAGAATAAAAGAAACCAAAATAAGAATAATCTTTGCTAGCCGAAAAAATCCCCTAAAATACGTACGAATTAGAGAAGACTGATGATGTGTCCATGCCCCAGATATCCGAAACTCAGATCCTGGTATTCGCGGTTCTGGATATCCGATATCTGGATCCGTTTGTCATCCCTACTCCCAAATCAACACTAGAATGATTTTGATTGTGATTATACGTCAAGGTTTGGAGCTTGGGACCTGGCCTGACATGGTGACCGGATGTACGTCTCGTCACCCGGAAGACAAAGTAGAGTATTTGATTATTTCCTTGCGTTTGAGGGGTGACCGAGGTCGGAGGTGTTACCCCCAGAGCACGAAAATTACGAAACTGGAGCTCATTGTTCTCAGACCGGGTTAATCGGGTAAAGTTTTAGACCGGGTCACCGAAACTGACCTGGTTTCAGCTATGCCATGCTACTTCCTCTATATAAGTTAGTATTAGTATTATTATTATTATTATTATTATATATATATATTTTTTTATATATATAGAATTTCAGAGGATTTCAATATTCCAATATTGTTAAGTATATTGATACTGTTCGATATTTCCCCAGCAAGCCAGGAGACTTCGGCATTTGGTCGGCCGACGTCGGGTTTTGAAAAATCCCGACGAGAAGCAGACTTCGCCGGGTGGGGTTACGGCTCTATGCCGAATGCAACGGCGGCCCGGAAGATGGCCCGACGAAACCGATGGCAGCCCGGAAAACGGTCTGACGACCAATTGCCACTTATGGATCGCGCCGATCATTCCCCGACGGCTAGTTGGTCTGGGTCGGCATTTGGCTTGCTGGGCGGTCGGTATTTCTGTATTTTCGGTATGGATGATACCGATACCAATTTCGGTATATCGATATTTTTGACAGCACTAACTTGTACCATTGTGAGTACATACTGAAGTAGTCTTAGTTGAACTAACATAACTGTTATTATTTCTTCAACTCTGTTGGTAGTATTTCTTACTGTTTGCTTGAGATTTATAACTCGGTTAATACTACCCGAGAAACGATATCCAACACGTAATCACTCATACGGAAATAAGTGCATCAGGTGCTGTCAAAGTGATCGGCGTACGAGAGGGAACATTGGCAGGCGCTTTGAGCACTCACAGCAGTCATAGCTCGAGTAGTGGCGAAGACAAATTGAGGTGTCGAAGCAATTCGTTCAGTGTTGTCTGCTTTATGACTAGGGTGGGCTTGTCCCCAATTACTTGCGTATTTCTTGGTACAGAAACTCTTTATTGGGATCTGTCATTCGTATACACAATTTTTGCAGTTCCCTTGAATTTACAACAATAATTCTTAAGACATAAATCATCAAACTTGTTTTTCATTTATAGAATAAAATAATAATTGAACGAATACCCCGTCATCTCTATTCATCTTCGATTCTTAATCTCTAATACTCATCAATACAATGATTATCTCATCCTCATAGGGTGCTTGAATATAAGATAAGATAAAATGAATTGTATTGGCGGTAACAGCACTATGGCTTACGCCCGTCCCGCTTGAATATAAGAATAGTATGTTGTACAGATCTCTATAAGCCACTCCACGGGGCCAAACAACTGTGTGCAAAAGGAACCCATCATCAATTAGTCTTTTCATATACCTATAACGTCCAGTTGCATTGCAAGTGAGTTATCTAGAACTGAAAGAAGACTCGCTTTGTTGAATTTCCTTATTAATCCATTGTTAAAAAGGGACTGTGGATAGACAGCGAGTTCATACGCAAGACATTGTGCAATTTCATCATCCGATCCTGACACACAACTTTCTGGCTATTGATATTTACAGATCTGTTCACGAAAGGCAGTGAGTTCACTTTGTGCTTACGCTGAAGTTTTAACGTAAAGCTATTTTTGCTTATAGCTGATATTGTTTGAATTGCACAGGCAACTGCAGAGTCACAGTTGACATCACCATCACCCATAAGTCCTGTACAAATGAACGCTGTATGTTCACCTTTATTCGTGCTCATTTACAGCCGCACCACATTCTTTTATCGCCTTCGCATCATAAAGTTTTCATAATGAGCGCATTTCAGCATATTGTTTACTGGATGTCCTCACTGTATTTCTTGAGCGAGTTGTCTATTTCAGTGCAAGTATACATGCATAGAGTCCATTTTGCCAGTATATTTTTTGTAAGCCCAAGTATATATGTCCTCCAGACATGCTCATCGCTCTTATCAACACAAATCCGATCTCCATATTTGACTAATTTCCTGATCATAGCTTTGAGGAACGGCGTATAGTGTTGTTGCACATTTCAGCAAACTCTTTATTTACTTCAGAGCTTGTGGTGTTCGGCAACTCCAAGATTAGTACAATTTAGCACTTCTGATGTAGTTAAGGCGGCAGGCAGCATTGAAGTATGGAAGCATTCGGTGAATACAGTCGAGATAAAGTTTCAGTTTCTCTCTCTTTCAGTTCTAACGATCTCATAATTTCTACTGGATCCATGTATTGGACCCACAATTTACATGTTCTGCTGTTATCACTAGCTTCTTTAAAGTAACCTCTACTTCGGTCATCACTGTGAGGCACTCGGCAGTGATTCTATCGTTATTTCATGAGCCAACAGTTTCATCCCAACCCTAATGTATTTTAGTCAATACTTTGTGTGGTAACAATATATCGATAAATGAGTAAAAAAAAAAAAGTGAGCTGAAAGCGCTCTTGCGCAAATACGACCAGACTTCATCTTGGAAATAAAAGAAGCAGCATATGGTGTTTTCCACAATTTTTGTCGACTAGTTCCCAACAGTTCCCATGGAACCCGCCAAGAAGCAAAATTACAAGCAATTCCCACCGAATAATTACGACAATTTCGGTGGTCTTGAGTTAGAGTGGCTGATCGAATGCCACAAAACATGTTCTTTCACATCATAGATTGGATGTGAAATGGAGTCACCACTGTAGATCGTAATTGAGTTCCATGGGTCTATATCGGTTAATGATAATATCATAATATCATCATGATAACAGGATTTTGACCCTTTCATTACTGTTTACATGTATCTACTCCATTATATTAATCACCTAAAGTATGTCATCATCTACTTAAAATTTAATGATTTCGCAGTGTTAACAGATGGAAGAGTAGTCATATCCAGTTCGGCATAATCCCTAATAGTGACTTGAGGCTTCTCCTTTTCAGGTGTTTAAGGTTTAATAACAGCTTCTCTAAATCTCATCTTCACTGCAGATAGATTGTGCTTTGGACGCGGAATATCAGAATTAAGATGAACTGTACTGGAAGGGTTAACACTTTGTATTTCACCAACAGGTACACAGTAACTCAAAAGAGAACTCGGAAGCACGAAATTCCTATGTTACCTGATTTCCAACCTGAATTATACGGATTGTAGAACGCGCAAATCTTATCGTGATGTTTTATCCGTGATTTACTGTTTTTGGTAGTCAGAAAAAGAAAGGTAGACAGAAAATGTCACATGCCGTTAGTCTTCAAACTAATCCCCATCGGCATCCAGGATCTTTTTCCATCATTCCTGCAGCTGCGCAAGGTAATGTTCGGGTAGTAAAACTGGTAGTCTTGGACACAAAGAAGGCCATAAGTGCCTGCCGCAAGTCTGACTCATTGGCGAAGAATGTTCCAGGAAATGGAAGAGGTGATAATATTTGGCCCATGGTCTTGGGAATACAATGTCTCCCACCCAAGTCGCTGTATATTATCCCTTGCTACCCTTACCCATGCGGCCTGGCATTGTCGGCAAGGAACAGTACACCCTTGCGATTCACCAATGCTGGTTTCAGTGGTTATACTCGTTTCAACTGCTGTGAAAACAGGTCCGCAGGGAAGGTTTTGCTCGGTGGTAGCAGTTCGTAGTGTACCATTTCGTGACTAGTCCTTCAGATACAGAGCATGATCTGCGTAGTTATAGAGGTGGACTTGTAGTGTGAGGCACAGTGTTCCGCGATAACCAATGGCTGGCATGCTTGGGAGTCTTATACAGGACACACTTTTCGTGACTGGTGAGCACACGATCGAATATGGGTGCGTTGCGGTGCTGAGAAAGCAGTGACAAACAGGCTATCACTCATTGGTACTTGTTAGTCCCAATGTGATGTGGGTGAAGACTGACTGACTTTCATCAGAAACCTGGAAGCGTTCGACAAGCTCACCACATGTTTAGCGGGTGTCCAGTTGTATGGTCGCCTTCAGGACCTCGTCATCCAAGACGTGTGGGAAGCCCACTGCGGGATTCATTCCATAGGGACAAATCTCCCGATCTGAATTTCTAAAGCCTGGCGGTTCGTTTATTCTTAGTATTATCGATTCATTCTCCAAAGACTTGACGTATTCGGTGACTTGATTCGGCTCGCACCTTAAATTCATAAAGCAGACAACCCCGAACGGGCTGCTTCGATACCTCCATTTGTCGTCGCCACTAATATGTTTAGTTTCTGTAGAGTATCTAAAGTGTATGCAGGAAAGGTCACTTGAAACTATATTTTCTTATCAAAATACTAGCACAGTCCTAGCGTAATGATTTAATGAATAAAACTAAGATTTCATTGTTTCTTGCGTATGATGATTCATTCTTTTGACTTCTCCATGGCAACTTGTCACTAACAAAACTATCGTATTTCGATACATATCAAAATTTCACCTCATTTTCAGTAGTTGCATTCTTATTAGAATATCCATTTAAAATATCAGCATCAAACAGTCTTGTTACCTACGTAGTTATTGTTATAATATACTTAAACAGTACTGCTCAGAATATTTCTGATCTTTTAACACTACCTTTAAAAAGTCGCGCTGATATTTTCTTACGATTGTCAATTGTCTCATCAACAAACTAAACAATGTTGTTCTAACATAATCAATAATAATTTGTTAAAACAATAATAAATTAATACATCACACAAGTTAATTCGTATTCACATCCTATCAGCCACTACACGAGGTTTAACTGCTGTGAGTGCTCAAAACGCCTGTCGTACGCCGATAGCTTTTACAGCACCTGGGGCACTTACTTCCGTATGAGTGATCACGTCTTCCCCATGCGAAGATAACAACGGCAAGAACTTTTTTGGTTACCTTTTAAAACCAGCTTTTAGTCTACTAATATGTACTGTACCTCTTCCGTAAGGTTATTAATAGGAGAGCGTATTTGATGATTGTCTGTGGTCGTGATTTTGCTGTAACTGGGTGGAAATAAGTAAAAACGAAAATAAACCACAGCGGAGGACCTCGGCTATTTTGATTTCGACGACCATATTGGATGACGCAAGCGTCGAGTAGTTGGAGACTTTTGGGATATGATGCTCGGCTATTTTGATTTCGACGACCATATTGGATGACGCAAGCGTCGAGTAGTTGGAGACTTTTGGGATATGATGCAAGTGAAGATATCCTGAAAGCTTAAAAAAAAATCCTAATTTTTCAGAGTTAGGGTGAAAATTGTGCTGATTTTACTTTGCTAATGGTGTTCTTTATGCAACCCACTCAGTACCCACGCTGCATGCCTCCGATTCTCAGCCAAGCGGTAAATAATGTGATATTTCTTTCTGTCTTTTCATATTTTTGCACAAGCTAAACTCGCTTCGCAAAACGTTCGCCCAAGGTCAGTGGCACAGAAGTTTCGTCGCTATTATTAATTTATCCTTAAGTTAGCAATAGACCTTCAATCGATTCTGGACATAACGCTCCGTTCGCTTAGAGCTTCATTAGGGAAATAAGGAACGTTAAGTATATGAAGCAAAAGTTTTTTTTTTCTCCCCTTCATCTCGTATTTAATCTTCCTTGCCCATCTGACTAAGTGAAGTACATAGGAACGAAGCATTGGCTATTTTGTATCAGTGTAATATCTAAAATCGATTGGAGGTCTATTGTTAATGCAACTATGAATTATTTACCGAGCGAAGTCGTTCTGTTGAAGGAATATTTTCTGGAAAACCAATGTATAACCAAAGTTGATTTCATGTGACAATATAGGGCGTTGTGATAGTAGCTGATAGGTTATAACTAGATATCTTAAGTTCCTAGGAGGATTAGAACTTAGATAATTTTAAACGATAGTAATTGCAATATATTGTGCAAAGATAGACATATTGTCTTCTTCGAAAAATCAATCTCTTATCGAAATCGGAACAGGGATGACTGCACGTTGTTCCAGTCTTTTATCTTGTGTCGGCGTTGTCATGTTACCTCACTTATTTCTCCAGTATATGAAAAGAGAAAAGTATTTAGTGTGGAGTGCAATAAAGGTACAAAGTATATTATACATTCGTTGAAAAACAAAATATACGTAGCTTTTGTGTCTCAAAACGTAATTCTCGAGGATAACCAGTAGTCTGGTTAATAAGGGTTTTGCTTGTCACCATGTAATCAAGGGAATTCAGGTTCGATACCTGGTGGCTTGGTTGGAGTCCTCTTAAAACTATGTCCCGTTTTGTACAAGTTAACATGTTCATCATCCGATGAAAGTCAGTGGTAAACTACCATTCAACAATCTTGTCACAAATTTGCCTGCGAACGGAACACTTGTCATCATAACTTATACTCTTGCCGTTGGGCCATGAAACGCCCTACGGAGATGCGGAAACTCTCCTCACACTATTTTACATTTGTTCATGTATAATACATCATGTAGTTTGAATTTGTAGCACACAGGGCTCGTTGCTATAAAGTCTGTGTTCAGTAGTGTCCATAGTGGGTTGTTGTTTAATTTTAGTGTTCGATATGTAAACAAGTTTTTAATATTATTTCTTATTTATTTCAGATTCCAGAACTGACTAGTAGTCATTCCAAAGAAGGTGGTTCAATTTTCGAGTTAATTCTTCAGTTCCTAGGAATCCTCTCTGGACAAGGTATTATGTTGTTAATCGCCCTGTATGAGCATGACTTAAAAGAAATCTTCAAAGACTAAATAAAAGTGAAAGTGTTACATATGTTTGTAATGATTCAAGTGTTCACTTGCCAATGTAATGCTCGAATGCGAAGTGTTTTTCCTGTTTTCTTCTCTACGTTGCATTTCATGGTGTGACGTATATATAAGCTCACAATGTTGAGTTGTGGCTCCTTCGAGAAGTTATATATGTATGGACCGCTTTATTGGAGGATTGAGATTTTTTTTTACTTGTATTTTTATGAACACACTGTATACAAAGCACAACATGTGTATTTTCCTGTTGTGTTCTAATAAAACAACCCTACCCCGTTTTTTTCTTTTTCTTTTAATAAATTACCTGCATTCTGTTTATTTCTTGGCGGGTATGGGAACACGTTCCGATAAAGAAATAAAATAATCATAACTGTGATATTTGTACTGTGGTTGTACTATAATGATAGATTGTGTGGGGAAATATATCAGTCTCTTCCAACAGTATTCAGTAACACAGAAAGGCGACACTGAACTTCAAGAACAGAAGTAAGCATACTCATATGTAACTGAGCAGATTTGTCCGAATACTGAAATCAAAGTCCAATTTTGCCTTGTATGTGGACGTTTTAAAAACTAATACTAGTAAAATGGAAGTGTTTGTTCATTTGTGTAAAAAAATTGTCATTGCTTATATGTAAAACTTTTTATATATACGTAGTTGATAATATTTGTTATACATTTCAGAAGCATTTGGGAAACTCTTACACCATTAATGTAGTTATATTTGTATTATTTTTGTTTGTTTTTTTCCCTCCAGAAACTTATATACTTACTTTGGTATATTTTTTTGTAATATGTAGCACGAATAGAGGACTTCAGATAGCGTTAATAAGCCCTTTTATGGAAAGAAGAAATAGTTTTTATTGTAGTGCAGCAATGATTTTTTAAGAAAATAAAAATTGTAGTAATTTTGTCGATGAAAGCAACTCTTATTTTGAATGCCTGACACACACACAATTATATATGTACAAATGTAGTATGCGTTAATATAGTGAAACATTTGTAGTTTTGTCGAGAGTGAAGGCGTTAGTTAGTCGTACTTTGTACCGAATAGCTTACCAATCAAGTTTTTTTTCGTCAATTAAGGTGTGTGTGTGTGTGAGTTCTTTTTAAACTTAACATGAACTATTACTGTTTGTAGTTAATCGTATTTTTTTAAGCAATATTCAATTGCAAATTTATTTTACAAAAGCTGCTAAATTGTAGAAAACTGTCGTTTAAAAAAACAATGTAGTGTTAATAGTTCGAATGTTAACCCGTAAAGTTCTTTCTTCAAATCTCCTTTCTTTTTTGGTTTCATTCGAATGGAGTTGTGAAAACGAAAGAGAGTAATTAGTGGGATTGTTAGAGAGATGAACTCGGATAGGTGTGTTGGTACTCAGATGATGACTTGCTTTATGTTAGGCATTTCCTTCAGTGTTGACAAATAGTGCTAACGAAAATGTTCTCCCATCTTTCGTTTTGGAATTTATACAAATTTGAATTGTGTAGTAAACACTTGCATGTACATTTCAAGACAAAAGGCTAATCGGTAGCGTAACTAGTAGGCTCTGCGCTCCTACTTGTTAAAAAAATATTTTCTTAAGTAATAACTTATTCCTATTAACATTAGAACTATTGTGCGCCCCTTCTCGTTTAGAAAAAAAAAAGCTTTCTAAAATAGTAATTCAGACCTATTAATGTTATCGAAACAATAAAACGTCTTGCTTGCTTCAGTTATTCTCATTTATTGTGCTCTTAATTACATTACGACGGAACCTTAGTAGTACAAAGCATTTGAACTTCTGCCAATCAACTTTAGATTAAAGCTCTAATAAAATCTTAAAATAATAGGTGATATGAAACTGATATAAATATACTTTCGTGATGTAAAATCAGACAACAGAAAATGTAGTTTTCGGGGCACAAAAATAAAATATGTTGTGAACTATCGGGCCTTCCTTATTATTATTATTATTATTATTATTATTATTATTATTACTACTGAATCACTACCTGTGTGTCCCGAAGCTCGTGCGATCCCCTACGCCATTGATACTAATGATAGTAAAATTGTTAGAAAGTAAACAATTAGTGTATTTTCTGAAATTTAATTAAAAGTCACAGAACTTCGTGAAAATTTGTGTACGAGAGAATGCAAAATAAATGTGCAGTGTATCCAGCAACTGGTGTATCACTCACTCTGTAAATCATGATATGATTTACAGAGTGAGTGATATTAAGTTCACAACAGCAGTACATTTCAAAGAAATGGCACCAAACATGTTTTTACATCAGATTAAGAGTAGTATAAAATTATCACTGGTAAGAATATCAGTTTGCAATGTTCTATCCAGACAGCATATTATCGTATTGATTACTGACCAAGTTGTCCATTTTTATATATCGTAACATTAAGTTACAACACGAAACCAAAGAATCTAAGTAATATGGTAATAAAAATTACAATAGTATTACTGCAAACAATACGCAGAATATGCATCATTTATATACATCAGTAGTCTAGCTTTCACTGAACTACTTTCTGGTGTGTGTAGCATGATATATATTACTATATGGATTTTCGACTATTACAAATGTTTGTCTCCTCACCTCAGCTTTCGAACGAGGCTTTCAACGTTAAACTCTTACATCTCTTAATTCCTGTTTTGGTATTCTTGTCGATCGAGAGCTAAAATACCAAACTAGCACTTTCTTTACTCTGTCACTTTGGGTGTTGGTACAGAACTTTCCTCAGATAATGTGTTTGTCAACATCGGAGTACCAAATACAAAAAGATACGTTGGCATCTGATTTGTATTATTAGTTTGATTGAAAGTTCTTATACACGTTTATGTTCATCATCATCATGTCTTAGTGAGAGGATCTTGAGTCTGTGCGGGTCTAAAAATAGTACAAATACTTTTAACTTTTTTTTTCTAAATAAATAACGAATATTCATAACTTTATAAGAAAAAATATGTTCACTATGGTTTTAGTTGCATCTTCAGTTTTGCAGTGGATTTTTTTACCGTTTCGTGGGAGTCAAATTCTTCATTCTTAACCTTGAATACGGCTTACTCATGCCACTAGTACAATTGAATTGATTCGCTTACCTTTGGTAGACCAAGATGTTCCTCGTTAGACAGGTACACTATAAAGACACTAAGAATACTAAAAGCACTGTTAGCGCAAATATTTCCCCTAACAGTGTTGTTAGTGTCTTTATAGTGTACCTGTTTAACGAGGAATAACTTGGTCTACCAAAGGTAAGCGAATCGTGTTTTCCTCGCTACGAAACCAAGAATTGAATGTAATTTATTTATTTATGACCTTTAGGTATCTCAGGCAAGGAAAGGGTGGGGGAGAGGATGTTGGAAGGTAGTTGGCCAGGGACTAGTTAGTAGGTATCATCCCAACATGAAAATCCCTTTAAAAAAACTGTCAGGATGACTTGTGTAATTCAATAACATAGTGCAAGAACATGACAGACCACACATTTTGCGTTTAACACAATTTCAAAAATATTAGGCAATTTAAAACAAAACTATTAGTTCATTATTATTATTATTTCCGTAGATGTGGTTTCTCGCGTTTTGTCTGTAATTTGTATTAAAAGTGAACTTTATTCTGGAGTTCTTTGTGTAGTGGAAGTATTTGAAACATGGAGAGAGGTAAATCGAGAAGTAGTTCTTTTACAGATTTGCCACATTATGGTCTGTATTATTTGTATTAAAGTATATTAGAAGAAATTAAATCTCTAGGACAGAAATTAATTTTGTCATAAATGAGCAAACAAAAAAGCAATGTTAAAAAAATATGTTTAACATGGGAGTTGCTTTGTTTATTACTATTTAAGCAAAACATAAAGTCAATTACATTGGATACAAGTGAGATTCCTTTTGTAATCTCTACTAGGTATCAGATGAAAAAAAATTTCATTATTTATCTGAATTTTAGAGGTTAATTTTTAAGATGCTTTTTGTAGAATTGTATTTTTCTTCTATCTGAAAAATACGTTGAACGAATTCTGAAACCATCGGCTGCTTACGACGCTCTGTCCTTTAATGCATATTTCTTCGTAAGTGTAATAATGGACTAGTGGGCTTCACTGCTTTACAGTTTTTCATAATTTTAGGAAACGACTGTTTATGAATCAGTAAAGATATGAAAAGTATTGGTACTATACCTCACAGCATTGTTATTTCTCGATTTGTGTTTACTGAATTTTTTGTTACTCATTTATCATAGCATGTTCCTTTAATTTTTGTTTTGAATTTTTTTATTAGTAAATGTAATTAATTTTTTTTTCTTTATTATTCAACATGAGCACGTGTCTTTTACAAACGTTTTGTTTAAAACTACGTAATTTTTTTATTATATTCTTGCGAAAAGTTAAATAGTTTTTAATTTTAAAAAATGCATTTAAATCGGTGTGGAAGAAGAGTACTTATTCTTTAAGAGTGGGTCTGAACAAGAAGTCAATTACTCTCAAGTATAAAATTTTAAAAGAGGAATATTTGCAACAGTGAAATTTTTATATGAGATTGTGATAAACTTGAAAACACATAGCAGGTGTGCCTAATGTAATAAAAATAAACATGAAGTTTTAATAAACTTCTTACATTGTCTTTTATTCATCTCTTATTAAATAAACACAAACTAAACCTTAATAATAATTAGTTAACCATTTCTTGCAGTCAGCTCTGTAGCAATGACTAGAAGTTACCTACCTTAACTGTTCTTAAGTAAAGAAATATCAAAGTATTGGTGCCTTTAAGCATTTTAACATGTTGGATAGAAAAGCTGTTTCAATAAGTTTCTTAACACGTCAAAATATTACCAAAGTTGTGTAGATTTCCAAATTAGTGTTGTTTTTTCTTTAATTCCAACCATAGGCGTGCGCCCAGAGGGCAGCTACGCCCTTCCTCCAATTCAATGTAAAAATTTAAAGTAAAAAAAAAAAAAATAGAAGGGAACATTTATACAGATAGTTCCATTCACGCAGTGGGGAGTAGAAAGGTCGCCCCTCCCTCAGCATTTTGGCCTGACCTCTGGGGTACCACATGGTAGTGTGCTAGGGCCGTTGCTTTTTGTATTTAACATAGACGACTGACTCGGTCTGCAGCTCCAATGGTTTTACTACTGTTTGCAAATGATTACAAGATATTCAGAGAAATAGTGGAAGCGTGACGCTACATCTCTACAAGGTAATATTGATGGCTTTGGTACATAGTGTAATGATTGGTGCTTAAAAATTATACCCCAGAAATGCAGTGCACTCACGATGTCTTTAAAGAGAACACAAAATTATGTCTAAACTATAAACGATACACCTATTAAGAAAGTTGAGAGATCTTGGAATTATCATTGATACTAAGCTCACCTTCTCCGATTATATTACTTCTGTCACAATCTATGGGCGTGTTATACAGTCTTAAGGAAGTACGTAACCTTTCCTCTCTTGTCACCTTCTACAAATAACTTATTACTTCGAAATTACAGTATTGCGATAGACCTCATAATATATAGACTTAGCACGCTTCCCCATTTCTGGCTGCGCTAAAACTAATGGAATTTTGTTCAGAGCACGTGATTTTGAATCCATCCGCTAGGTAGCTCTGCCATAGACCCCATAGTAGAATATGACGTCTATGGCAGAGC
>JAGDQP010008348.1:52220-63353 GCA_022664845.1 Lepisma saccharinum | reverse complement strand
AACAGAGTAGTCTTCAGTAGCAACAACGAAGGCTGATGAAATATATTGCAATCCATGACGTCAATCGAGATGTTATTCACCTTTGAGCAAATTAACCATGTTCTTTATGATGGGAACGTCACCTTTCGTCCTACTTAGAGTTCAGAGGAAAAGTCAAGTGACACAAACACCACACACACACATTTACTGTATATACAATTTGCTATATAAAGCCGATCAGTATTCTACCAAAACCTCCAGTTCCGTAGAGGGGCCTACAGAGCTTCAGTACTCCAGTATCTCCTGATCCATAGAGGGACCTTCAGTGCTTGAGTACAATAGAAGAGATCTCCAATCCCGACAGACTCCAGCCAAACCATCAATTCCAATCCAAGAAGGAAGATAGTTTTCTGAGCATTTTCCATCATCTGGCTGCGACGGAATCAAAGGCTGTTGAGATTCATCTAACATCTAACTAAATTTCAGGTATGGATAGAGGATCTGCTTTATATTGCGAATTCTAGCGTCTGGCATAATTTAGACTCTAAGTGTCACCTCCCGATCTGTATTTGCTCAAAGATTAATAACTCCGGTAAAACCCGTTTATTCTGTCCATCGTTAGAGAAACATGGTGTGTTTAAAATGTAACCAAGTAACGATTAATTTACACCGGTAACAATCCCTTTCGTAGTCAAGCGAGTCTCAAGAATAGTCGAACTTCGCTACGCCAAAACCCTAAATTTACGCTCTACCATCTTTAAGAACGATCCCCAAAACAACAAAGCGAACAGTAACTTTCAAGACGTTCACACTATTCTTTAGTGAGGACATACAGCAGGAAATACCATCTCGGTTTTAAATTTCACATACTGGATAACTCGAGTGCATACATTTTTCACTCCCCTAATGATTAGCGAATACAATGCACAGACGACATGCATTACAAATATATTTTATTCTAAACTTGATATTTTGGCTAAATAAACACGCATTTTGCAGTTTTATAGTTCTGGGAAGCACGTTTCATTATATTACCAAGCTCGAATACTGCGATTTTCTCAATTCTCGGGCCAAAAGAGTTGCTATTTTTTGTGGAAAGGGGCAGTTCGTAAAGAGAAGCAAATTTTACATTCTGCATTACCAATTTTCAAATAACATAATTTGCAAATTCGACTAATTCAAAACCACCATATCTTGGAAGCGACAATAGGTAGAGAGAAAGAAATTTCACATTTGGTATTACCGACTTCGAATAATATATAATCTGCAAGTTTCTCAATTTTGCGCCTAAAATATTAAAATTCAACAAAATTCAAAACTGCTATATTTTGGAAAGAGTAGGTGGAAGAGAGAAGCATATGTACATTCTAACTCACCGACCCAAATAACATATAATTCGCGAGTTTCTTATTTCCGCGTCTAAAAAAATGTTAAAATTTAACAAAATTAGAACGCTATATTATGGAAGTTGAAACGGTTGTTTTCTTATTCTGCATTAACGTGAACAAAAATAAAATTTGAGTTTTTTATAGTTCTGGCACCAAAGAGCAAAATTCGAAAAAAATTGAACTATTATATTTCGTCAACGTCAACAGCTAGAAACATGCTGCTTTTATATTTAACATTCTTGTCACTAAAATAAATTGCGTTATATGTTTTATACTTCAAGGATCATGGGGGAGAAGTTAGCAAACTGACATTAAATTTAACCTTTGACATTGAGTTGACCATTTTTTTTACAAATTTTACTTATTGCCCCATACCGAATGTAAAAAAAGTCAATATGGCTAGTCGTTTACGAGATATACACTGTTTAATATTTGACCTTTGACCTCGATGTGACGACTTTTTCACAAATTATACTTAATGCAATCATGCCTAATGTCAAAATAAAATTTTATTATGTCTAGCCAATTACGAGACATACACGGTTCAATATTTAACCTTTGACCTCGATGTCACCACGTTTTTTACAAATTGTACTTATTGCCACCATGCCGAATGTCAAAACAGTATTTCAAGATGTCTAGCCGTTTACGATATACACGGTTCAATATTTGCCCTTTGACCTCGAGGTGACCACTTTTTTCGTAAATTGTACTTAATGCCCCCCATGCCGAATCTGAAAGCAGAATTTGAATATATCTAGCCGTTTACGAGATATACACGGTTAAGTATTTGACCCAGAGGTGACCACCTTTTTCGTAAATTGTATTTAATGCCCCCGATACCGAATGTGAAAGCAAATTTTCAGTATTTTTTACCTTTGCCTAGGTTATAGAGTGTGGTATAGAAACTAACTTCAACTTTCTGTTTTAATCTCTGCTATGTTAAATAGGGGTTGGAAAAATGTGCCCATAGTCTTTTATAAATAAGGGATGCCTCTGTGCTGTGCTTGTAAACGCGTTGCCTATGTAATCACTGCTATGTTAAAATAGGGGTCGTAGTCTTTTATAAAATGTAGGGGTTAGGTAATTTCTGCTATAATAGGGGTGGAAAAGGTTCATGTGGGGTTAAATAGCGTAACTAGCACATATTGCTGCTATGTTAAATAGGGGATAGATTGTAGCTTTGTCGTTTTTTCATCATAATCTACCAAAATCCAGAGTTGGTAATAATCCGACAAAAATTTGGCAATCAGGAACTATGGCTCGTTGTAGTCTCTAGCAAATACACCAGGGCTACTTTGAAAAATAGTCTGCTATAACCAGCAGACTGACCAGCATGTTCTGTAGGTCTTCAGGGTTCTACAATATAGCTCATAGTCTTGTATATAATAGATTAAATTCTAATTAAATTCACAACAACCCCGAAGTGTATTTAGGGGTTTAGGTTGTAAAATAGCCCTATACTCTCTCATAATGTGAATTAAATTTAATAAAGGAAAATTTCTATATGTCTAGCCGTTTCAGGAGATATATTTGACCTTTGTCTAGGTTATAGGGTGTGGTATAGAATTTGACTTCAAATTTCTGTTATAATTTCGGCTATGTTAAATAAGGCCTCGTAGTCATTTATAAAATATCTGCTATGTTAAATAAGTGTTGCAAGATAAGCTTCGTACCCCCCATTTCACGAAATTATGCACTGGTCTAAGCTCTGCTATGTTAAATAGGGGTTGGAAAAAAGTTCCGTAGCCTTTTATAAAATAGGGGATGGACCGTAGAGAATAAATCATAGTCTTGTGCAGGATGTGTGATTAAATCTCTGCTATGTTTAAATGGAGGTCTCGGTCATAGCCTTTCATAGTGTTGGAGGGCGTAGCATAGTGTAATTTCTGCTATGTTAATTTGGGATGGTGAAGTTAAAAAATAGGGGGTTGAAAAAGGGGGTTATACAATTAAAAATAAGGGTCGTAAAAGAGAACAAAAAATACCCAAATCTAGTTCCAAAAAGGTAACCACATTTTGCTCCATAACTCGTGGCACCATGTATCGTACAGCCCTGGAAAATTGACTCCTGGCTATCAGCAAGGCTTGAAAAAGAGGGCATTTTTTAGGGTAGTGAGGGTCAAGTGCCCCACATTTACTCATGCCCCTGCCGTGACCTTGGAACCGAAGGCCTTCCGCCGCAGACAGCTCAGCAGGCAGCTGTTACTATTATTTACTTAAATGTTCGCTTGAGTAGATTAACACATAATGAACATACCGGCATGAGAAGGAACACTTATGTCGTCAGTTCGTTAAAAATGACACGTACGTTGCTACACTACATCTCGAGCGTGCGAAGATGGATTATTTAAAGTCAGGTTTGCTACTTTTTTTTCCATTATACATGCTTTTTAAAGACTAAGCATATACTTGGCCCCAGCTCGCAAGAAGCTGTACATGTCGCTCTTTCACTTTTATTTCAGATTTCCACAACACGGAACTATATGATCCAGCAAAGTGGTAGAGCGTTGACGTAGCACCCGGGAGGTCGTGGATTTGATCCCAGAGGCTGCCTATCCTGATCGAGGTTTTCCAGTTTTCCTCAGCCACACTAGTTTACCTTCGATATAGTTCCATTAATAAATATCATAAAGGCCATTAATAAATAAAATTAAAACAAAACTTTATTTTGAATTTCGACACTTCTACAAACGTTTTAAATAATAAATTTCTCGTGTAAAATTTTAAATTATTATGCGTAGCATAAATAAATGAAGCCCACCTTAACTAACGCGTTATCGCTCTCTCGTAGTTACTCTGCGTGTTTGAGACAAACGAAGAGCATACATAGTCCTAGCCTTAACTAACCTATTTTTGCTCTTCATGATTCTGGAAGTGAAACTCTCGTATCTGGGTTCCAACATTTAAAGTAGAACCGATGCCCATGGCTTTAGATGTGGTCAGTCAATTTCACAATACTCGGAACGTTGTAGGCCAAAGTGCTGTTACCGCCCATGAAATTCATTTTATGTTATCACAACCGATATTGATTTCTCGGCAAGAAATTTAGGCATACTTACGAATTAAACAGAGAAGAGATCACTTATACAGTGTTTTTTTGAATCTAGGTTAGGTTATTCTTTCGCAAATAGCATGGCCGTACCCTTAATGGACCAGGCACCAGTGGCTGACCAACAAACAAACAGGAAAAGCAGATCATTTTAATAAGTGGAGAACAAATTAAGTTCTATACTTCCGCAGGGTTTAATAGTGTAGTCCCCAAACGGTGTACAATTAGAAAATGCGTTTTCCTCCCAATAATTAATTTGTAAAGTGGATCTAGAAGAGAACGGACCGCATTAGAGCACAGAGTTAAAACTAATATATGATATCCACGCATATCTACAAATGCACATTCATTCGTTGTTCAAGAAACAACCTACGCTAAATTGAATGAAGGACATATACTGACACAATCGTAGTTCACAACTTCTACAAATCGTCAACTACTGGTTCAACCTTCAGCAATCTATTGTCTACTGTCTTGTCAAATGAAATAAATGCGAGCTGCATTTTTTACTTATCCCGCACTCTATTAGGCTTTTTTTGCGTAGAAAAATAACTATTTTCCTAGGAGTCTCTTTACTACACGTTGGGCGTTCCATTTGAAACTATAAATGGAGCAGTCAGAGATGGTCTTTTAAATGCCATGTGCATCGAGTATAGTGAAAAAATATCTAACCTGCCTTCGTTCGCTATCACTCACTTGACATATGTCCGTATTTTTTGTAACAAGAATATTGAAATTTAAATAAACATTTCACTTGACGCAACGTTACCGTGATTCCGAATCACGACCCCTGTGACTTATGTCTTTCGAAAAAAATCACGCCCGACGTAAGTTAAAGTAATACCTATTATTATGGCCGTCAGTACTTGTTTGCACTTGAAATTTTCCTTAGTTCGTCAACCACTGGTACGGTCATCCTATGCGAGGTCACCCATTACCAGTGTTCGATTTGTAGCGGAGGATGGTTGGAATTTCCTCTTTTCTGCTACAATCTTCCCTGGTTCTGTTTAGATATACTTCTAGCATGGGATAAGAATCACTAATTATTTCCCTCTCTGGAAATTGCACAAATCAAACACTGCCCCTTAGCCCCATTTGTGTAATAAATTAATACCATGCATTTTGTAAGCTTTCTGTCCTTGCAGTTTATATTTTAAACAATCAAAGGTTGACTGT
The DNA here is from genome assembly GCA_022664845.1 of Lepisma saccharinum. Classification (NCBI taxonomy): domain Eukaryota; kingdom Metazoa; phylum Arthropoda; class Insecta; order Zygentoma; family Lepismatidae; genus Lepisma; species Lepisma saccharinum. The sequence continues at coordinate 57,758 of JAGDQP010008348.1, read as the reverse complement.
TACTTACCGTAATACGAAATATTTTTTAAAATGTCATCCAAGTATCATCTAGAAATACTCTTGTTCTTCATTTACGAGCCACACGGCCATTCGTTTAGTTTCTTTATCACTGCAGGTTTCAATAAATATTAACTATCCTCTTCGTGGTGTTATACAATTAATGAAGTATCAAAAGTTGCGGAAATTGAAACATGAATATTATCGTTTAGATACTTCACACACGGTCAACTTAAAATTTTATTTCTTATTATCACATGACAAGTAATGCTCCTGTAGCACTTTCCAGCGGCTATGTTTTGAAGCTTTAATCTTCATTAATCCAGCATGATTCAAGCTTGATACTTCAAGCATATATTAGGCAATACAAATTAAAGCTTGAATTAAGGTTGCTGGATCAAGACTACTTCAGCAAGGTAAAATTAAGCTTATATCAAACTTGAAATATACTTGACAATTCATGTCAAGGCTAGCAAGTCAAAATCAAGGGACTTTCAACCTTTATTCAAGAAAACATGTTATTACGGCTGCCAAACTGAAAAGGGAGTGGATTATCACTGCTATCTCTTAAACATATAGCCACCTCTTTACGCTATACGGGGACATAGTGGGGGTTTTCAAAGATATGAACATTGTTGGCACCGTACTCTTTAATATTTGTATTTAAAATACGCAGCAGTGGTGCGACAGTATCACCTACCAGCTGCGCAAATGCACATATGTGTGGGCAGTGATTTGTATATGATCAAAACCTAGTATTTGGGCTAATTCGGGTGATAGGCGTACATCTACACTCTTTCCTTCTTTTCTTACTCTAGTGACCTCATTGCGTTCTAACGACGCCTTAGCTTTTAGTTGTAAATTTAATTTATCACTTTTATGATTAATTTGAGACAGGATATCGTCAACATGATAATAATTACCGAGCATTACTGTAGTTATGTGCCAGTGATCTTTTTTTCGCCATGGTGCGGTAATACATCTGATTAGTATATTTTGAGACATTCTGAAATGAACTTGTATAGTGTACCTCAACAACAGCTGTTTCCCATACACCATCTTTCTCCAACACAATAGGATGGTATAATTTTGTAGTGTACCAGGCGAGGGTATTTTGTGGATGATATTCCATAGAACTATTACTGGGTAGGGTGAGGTAAAAATACTACACTGCTGCTCTATAATAATTAATTAAAAATATATCTATTTCGCCTTTTCTTTATACCACCTGTTTGTTTAATTTTACGTTTTCCCCCACCAATACCTGATCTACTTTATTTTGTGCTTTATATTTTAAATTGCTTTTTGCCTCTTGCCAGTGTGATTTTAAAGCTTCTTCAACAGGTTTACTATTATCTAGTACGTCTCCAGCTACATTAATACTTGTATGTAACAGTTCTTTACCAATAGTTTTTGCACCTTGTTTTATCAGAGGAAACACCATACGGAAGAGACCACCAAGAAAACTACCTATACCATAACCTTCCTGGTATGTGGCCCTCTATATAAATTATAACCACTAAATGCTTGATGCGAGTAATACTGAAAATAAGGATCATTTATTTTTTCGGCTATACACACAGCTATGACATTAGTTTTACAATATTCTATTGCTATTATTATTAAACACTTTTTTAAATATGATACAGGAATCCATGAATTAAATGGAGCTGGATAACCACGCAGCGAACAGGTACGCGTTTATCCTTAGCTTCTAGAATTTCGTCTATTCGTAAACATTTGGCAGCGGTACCCCTTGTATTTCCTCTTCATAAAGTGTACCATCAATCACTTCACCATTCAGATTTTCTAACACATAAACCACTCTCTTTGACTTATAGCGAAGGTGTTTTATTTTAAATATTTAAAAAGTACAATTTTCTTTGTAACCTTTTGCAAAATGCCGTTTGACCAGGGTAATTCGCACTGTATCACCTTTTTTATATTTCGCCACCTTAACACTAGCACTAGGTGCCACTATTCTATTCCACACTTGTTTAAACGTAGTCTGGTTCACAAGGGCTGGGGCTAATTTATGGGCTGCATGGGGTCTGGAGTTATAGACTTGAACTAGTTTTGGGAGCACATCTATGTAGCGATAAGTCTTCTTTGCTGTAAAATATATCCACATCCTTTGCTTCAGGGTACGATTCAGCCGTTCTACAATGCTTGCTTTAATTTCGGGTTTTTTTGTTGACAAAAAACGAATATGCTTTTTTTTTTTCAAGAACGCCTAGAATGCACTGTTAACAAACTCTGTACCTTTGTCTGTTTGAAGGCGTAGAGCTTTACGCTTATTCGTGGAAAATATTTTCTTAAACGCATGAATAATATTTTCACCAGTTTTACTGCGGACGGGCACCGCCCATGCATATCGACTAAATATATCAATTACTGTTAAAACATAACTATAGCCATCATTATATATTTTGTGCACTTTGCAGATCGTTTAAATCGGCTTGCCACTGATCGTCAATATTAAACACTAAATGAGGGTTGCGTCGAAACCGTTTTCGTGCAGGTTTATGTAATGTATACGCCTGATGTTGTTTTAATCACTCTTCCACTCGCTGTCGCGCTACTGATTTTTTTACAGCTTTTCATAAGGAGCGAGCTGTTGAGAATGAAGCAGGGTGATCCGGGTTCAAGTAAATAGATGCAACCTTATTTATGGTCGGTATTAGCGCCAACGTTTACGTGACGGTCCAGGCTGCTCTTCCGCCCCCTCCTCCATTTTTGTGTCAGCAGTGGTCAGTTTTCGTATGTAGTCTATACGTTGAATATTCTCCAGATAGGCTAATGGCGTGTTTGATTTAGCTAACAGTACAGCAAAAGGTTCCCAACCTATGATCGGAGTATTTCTCTTTCGATGCTTATCAAAATCAGATATTAAGTCTACTATATTGGCACCAGGAATTAATTTACCAAATATGTTAACATTACCATTGGCATCCCATAGAATATCGGGATTTTCTTTTAATCTACGTAATAACGGTCTTGCTTTGCGCAAGTAAATTTCTGGAAGAGTAGCTATAATTTCACCACCACCACCATCATCATCTGTTGTAACACCTCTATATATTTTACCCATTTTTCCTCAACACTTAAATACTTATTTAAAATTTGATTCATTTCATTATCAATTTCTCAGAAGAAATTGAAAAACGTTTTTTCGCATGCTGCATAATTACTACTTAATTAGACTAGATAATATACGCCCTAGAAGAGGGGCGAGCAATAAAGTTGGAAAACCTCCTTTTTGTGCAATTATACATTTTTCTTTTGTTTTAGTGTCGGACCCTTGAGCACCAGGTATCTGAGATCTTTCTTACAGCGCTTCAACCTATTTTTCTGTTTTTATTCAGTGGCACGTTACCGTGTAATAAATTATAGGAACATTCACAAATAGACTGAATTAATTCGGATTTTGCGTTTTGTAATATCGCCTTGCGTACTTTAGGTTTTGCCCTGGTCAAAAGTTTAAGTAAGTGAGCATTATTATGATTAATCATTTTATACACTTTATTATAGTAGAAATAAATGTTGTAATATATACAGTATTGTTATTATTTCTTCACCACCACCAGTACAGAGGCATAATTAAAAGGATATGATAGGAAAACACAGGTTCGAGCCCAGTGCTCGTCAATAGTGTTTGGTTTAAATCAAACAACAAATAGCCGTGAGCATCATGGGTTGCATCCTGATAGGCTTCCTGTATATATTTTGCGTTGCCCGGATACAGCTTCTGGACCAGATAATTAATTTGGGCCTGATCTCTAGGGCTCTTAAAACATACCAAATACTGACCGTTTAGAGAAACATCACGCCTACCTCTCGCCTGGTGAAAGAATATTCTGAGTTATAAAAATAACACTTAAATTTCGGTGGTGACTACCTTTAGTGAATATATCCACAACCCGCCCATCACACGCGCGCATTTGATCGTCTACAATGATAAGATTCGGGTCATCGGCCCCTCAAAACTCATCACAGCTCTGTGGCAAGACCTCCTTAAATTTACAATAGTGTGTGAGTGTATCGTATAGCGGTTGCTACTCGACATAACACCAGATTATAATTTTTAATAAATTGCTGTAGTGCTCGAGAAATGTTTAAACAAAGTAACTTCTCCCACACCCTGTAGGCCCCCCAATGATACATGTAAAAAGATTTGCCACTCCATATTCTGGTCTATTATACCACAATGTGAATTAGGAATATAATATACTTTTTATTTCGATTTATAAAAGTCAATATTTCCAGTTGAATACGTTTAGATAGACCTGTAGTTGTACTAAATTCCTGCGATATTCCTTTTAAACAGGTTTGCGCGCATTATTTTTTCCTCCTCGCAAGTAGAAATAGCATATTGGATACACGGCATGTAGAGATGAAGTTTTCTCCATGTATAATTACAAAAAGATACCTGTACCATTATTATCATCATCTGATGTGAGAATAAAACACTGACGAGTACCTTCATTCGTATCTGATAATATTACACTGTAGTTATCACTATGAATAAATTCTGTGGGCACCCCCCCAATGTCAACGAGTTAAAATAGTTGTCAATATATAGAAAATAGGATAGAAATTTATACCAGTCATTAAGCGATAATTGTATATATGTACAGTAATTGTGTAGACTAATAGCGACAGAAAAAAATCAATCATCATTATAAGCAAGGCCGATGCATATTTCAATTTCTTTAAAATTTTAATATTGGTTTAAAATTTGATTATCAATATTTCTCTCTCTCTCTCTCTCTCTCTCTATATATATATATATATATATATATATATATATATATATATATATATTTACATCCGTCTACCATTATGGAATCCTTGACAGGCTGTATGTTTGTGGGACCCACCATTGATTATTATGTATAATTATATGTAAAAGCGTATATTAGACTTAGAAATTATCGTTATCAACGCTATTTACTTCGATTTTAGAAAATCCAATTTTTTACCCTCCCTATTCATGCAATAGTCAATGTGAATCCCCTTTACTCTTTTACCATTGCGAGACCCATATACGAATTTTTCATACTATCATTATGAAACCTTTCTATGTTCAGTCGTACCAACCTTTGTGCTTCATGTCAGTACTTCGAAACATGATGGTATCAGGAAGCGATAAATGAAAAATTGAGTGGTGTAAAAGCATTTTATATTTTTTTCCTGCATATTATTTTTCAAAATGTTATACCCAGCTGCCGTGGCTCAGTGGTAGAGCATTGGCTTAGCAATGGGGAGAACGCGGGTTCAAACCCGGGTCCGGACATCCTGACTGAGGTTTTCCCTGGTTTCCCTCGGTCACACGAGGCAAATGCTGGGATGGTACGAGAGAATTACATGCAACATTCCTTTACATCAAGATATCATTAATGGTACCGGTAATCCAGTTGTGTAAAAATAAAGGGAAAATAATCAATTACCACTATTGGGAATGATTGCAGGATCCCCGATTCCGGACGAGTGATCTACAAGTAAGTCAACGAGGTCTTTATGTGAAGGAAACTAGCGTCT
>JAGDQP010008348.1:32900-45106 GCA_022664845.1 Lepisma saccharinum | reverse complement strand
ATATATATATATATATATATATATATATATATATATATATATATATACCACGAACATAATGCCATATTTACACAATACGCTTTATTTTACAACCATAAGAAAGCGTGTCATAATCAGCAACACGCTTCCTTTTATTAGAGGTTATCTGAAATATCTTGCTACTTTCACCTTTTGTAATTACTCGGTGATCCTTAGTTCTACCAATTTACCGGTCAGTGGAGATAATAACAGTCGGAAGATTATTTACAATAATATAACGCATATGTTCAAAGTTAATTTGTTCTAGTATGGTACTATTCATAGTAATACTTTTAATTTTACATGTACATATATTTTCATCACTGACCGGATTATATACATCATAACCATAACATTTTGGGCCCCCGGCACAGTACTCTTGAATATATGCGACTGCTCCGTACTCTGCTAACTCATTTTCCCATTCACCCAAATAAACACCTACGCCTAAGTCGGGAGTACCGTCACAGTCAATATAAATTGTACTAGCAGTATCATAATAGAGCACACGCTTGCCGAGCATGTCCAGGTAGTGGTATAATTCGAGTTGAGCATGTGCTGTAGTATACGCTGTTATAATTTCATTGGTATTTTTCGAGCTGACCCCAACACTGTCACCCACTGCCCAGTTTAGCAGGCGGATCTTGTTGCCCACTGCAATGCACGATTTGATTTCAATGTTGGGGTCAGTCAGTTTCGTAAAATACTCCTCCGGCTCTCTAATAATACTGGTCTGGTCAAGGTTTTCACAGGGTTCGAATTTACCCCACAGCCAGTTCAGGGCCAGTTTGGCGATGCTCTTCTTCACTTTGTCCTTAGAGATTTTCTCCCGCTCGAGCTGAATACCCTCCATCTCGAAATACTCCTGTATGAAAGCCTCTTTCTCTTCCTCTGTATTACAACCCGCGGGCCGCCCACTACACTCCGACTTCACCTTCATAAACATGTTAATGTAGTCGGCGAAGAGTTCTTCGTTCTCGGAGTCGTACATAACAACCCTATATATCCCATACTTCGTGATTTTCCAACACACGATATCCTTTCTAAACCGCTTTCCTCACTTCATCCACAACCCGTTCACCGGTCAGAGCGCACTCTGTATCGATGTGTGTGCATTCCTCCTCTGCGCTGTTGCAAGTGTCCGAACATGTCCTGCAAAGGAGGAATAATAATTTTCCGCCTGTTCGATACGGGAGAACCGGATGGTAAATGTTCTCGGGTGGCAAGGCAGTGCATTTTATTATCACCTCAAATGCAGAAATATCCGGACACTCGCTGTCACCGCCAAATATTTTTGGTGGGCTACTGGGTATTTCTCTACTTTACAGCAGTAGGGGTAAAGAGAATTTATATCTACATATTTAACCCTTTTCCCGGGCTTTACCTTATAGTATAGTTTTGTTGCGTCAACACGGCCCCCATACAGGTTGGATAGGGTATTTTTGTTGCGGGATGGCTGCGAACAAAATCATGTACTTCGGGTTCGTCTCGAAGCTGGCGACGCCACTGACATTCCCAGATAATCATGTACAATGTACCCTAGTTCTTTCAATCGGGATATTTTCGAACACGTGCTCTCATAGCGCGTGTTGAAAATGATGTAGGGCCATTCAACACAGAATTGTCACGCACTATAGAGTAACACCGCGGGCAGCCATGATAGAGGCAGCCTGATTCTCCCAGACATGCTCTTGATCCTGGAATAGGGCATACCCATCTACTTTGAACACTCCTTTGACTGTAGCTTCCATACCATAACCTGCATATTCAATGTTAATATTAAGATTTTGCGCCTCGTGTACCAGCCATTGGAAGGCCCCCACAGACTGAGTATCCAGCCATCGATACCTATTTTGTGGGATAATACGTACTGTCTCAGGCTGTAAAAACCGCCTAGGAAACACCAAATTACATGCACTAACTATACTGATTGTATCGATGAAAGGATTCACAACAGTTAGCGCGTGTAATTCTGTCATGAATTTGACACACGCGCCCAGAAGCAAATCCACATCCCCGACACAATACTGTATCAGCTGCTCTTTAAATATAAAACCATTATCGCCCAGCCTCTTTTTCTCACCCGCATGGCACCTCTCAAATTCTTCCCGTTGTCTATTCTTCAAATTGGCCACATCATAAAAGGCTATTACGGGCAGTTCCCCACAAAACACCTGGTTGGCAGTAGTGTTGAATAAGTGGGGGAACCACCCCTTAGCCAGGGGCAGATCAAAAACCTCACTCAGTTTGCTCAAAGCCGTCGGGAGGAAATTGAAGCTGTCGATAAATTTCAAATATAAATATTGTATTGACATAATTTTACACCCCTGCATTATTACGTGAGGTGTCCACTCATTTGCTATAATCATGCTACGCAGGATAAAATGGCTATCGTAGTCTTTTGCATTGTGTGTGAGGCAGATAAGCTTATTAATACCTGGCCGCCCTACAGTCAGATAATCAACAACGCCTTCGAGAAGTGTGAGAAGAGGGGTCGCTGACCTGGAGAGTATGGATGTAACATCAGGAGGATCAGGAACACCAATGAACCAAGATGAGGAACCGAATAAAAAGAGACATAGAACACCAGAAGAAGAGGAGGCTATAAAAAGATATAAACACGAGAAAGAAGTAGAACAACTGAAAGTACGTTTAGCATACGCAGATTGAAGAATAACGGAATTGATAAAGAACAAAGAAAAACTAGAAAGAGAAAACGCAAGACTTAGGGAATGCGAAATTAAGCTGGGGCAATCGTTAACGAAAGTAGAAGAACGGGATCAAGATATCGTTAAATTGGAAAGAACTATCGACGAATTAAAACAGGATGCAATGAGTGGTAGCTTCAGAGTCAACGAACTAGAAATAACTATCAGCCAAACAGAATCTAGAAGACAGGAGACAGAAGAGAAATTGCAGAAACAGGTAGAAATACTAACATTTTACGCCGAAAATGGAAGGTTGAAGCAGGCAAAGGAACCAGCAAGGGAATCAGCGGTAGCAGCAATCAGCTTTGCAGACATGCTAAAGAAAGACAACAAGATACCTGAGAAACCAGAATTATAGAGACAAACAAAAGAAAAACGAAACCAACTATCTTAATAATACCCAAGCAAGGTGAAACACTAAAAGACACAAGGACGAGGATCACCAGAACAATATTAAGAAATGATCAAATAAACTTCCAGATGATCCTGACTAAGACTGCACTGATTTTGCAGATGGCATCGAATAAGGATGAGGAAAAACTACTGAACCACCCAAACATGAAAAATATCTTCGATATGTCCAAAAGAAGTGAGAAGAGAAACCCTCCGATGATCAGCTATGGTATCCCCACTAAGATGAAGGAGGCAGAGTCATAGAGGAATTGCTAGTGAGGAACTTTCAGAGTAATACAGATGAACAGAGGCAACTCATTAAACCTAGGTTCAAAACAGGACCAAGGAATCAGGATCGATATTATCTAGTATTTGAAGTACCAAGACAAGTAAGGCAGATTTTGTTGCAGAATCCCAAGGTATATATTAGATACGAAGTCACTAACGTTAAGAACTATCTCGTTGTCATGACTCGCCTGAAATGTTTAGACTAGGGCCAAATAGCAAACTATTGCAAAAATGATCTCAGATGTGGAACATGCGGAGAAAAAGGACACTGAAAGTGTATGTAGGGAACAAGAAAAGAAAGTATGTCTACGATGCTATCAAAGGGGTAAAACGGGCGGGGGAAAACAAGAAGACTGCCCTCAATATAAATTAAGTTTCAAAAGAACCATAGATAAGTTCGATTATGAATCATAACCATGATCGAGCCGAAGTCCAGGACACTAAACCTAAAAACAAACTCCCCCCGTGCAAACAAAAAAGAAGACTGGAAAGATTATAAGAGTATAAAAAAAGTAAAAAATAGAATTCATAAAGAATTGGCTATGAAATGGCTACACAAAATCAACAGAAAAATACCTCTCAATAAAGTCAGGGTATATTAACTTCGAAGAAAGTAACCAAATCGTCATACACTACATAAATCCTGAATGAAGATTTTCCCTAGGGGCTTTGTGCAAATGGTAGCCCTGTCGCATGTTAGATTTGGTAAGATAAGATAAATTAAAGTATATAGGCGGTAACTGCACTTTGGCTTACGCCCGAATTGGAGGAGATGGATAATGAAATCATAGAAGTTCATGATAAACAAAACCTAAGAATAGATACGGCTGTAGATTTTTCCATGTCAAGTCATCTAAGGAGGATTTCTTGGAGGACATGAGAATGACTTGAATGGCTAGCGGCTCTACAGGGAAACATCAGAAAGAAAATTACAATCCTGGCAATAGGCATGGGCCTTTGGAGAGCAGATCCGTACATGGTTCTAAGAAAAATAAAGAAGTGAAAAAATAAAATAAAGAATATTGGATTGGAAATGATAATCAGTGATAACCTCTTTACAACCATATCAGAAATAAAGGATAACATCAACCCAAAGAAACATGATAAGAATGAATATAAGGATTTAAAAGAAAAGGAAACAATGGATCTGTCAACAGAATAGAGTGAAGAAGAGGACAAGGAAATGAACACCGATGAAATAGAAGGAATAGAGGAAAACCCCACCCCCAGGAAAATAAGAAAAACATGGAGATTCTGGATCCCAAGATTGTACAGGAAAAAAGAAGAGCAGAGGGTAACCCTGGTGCAGGATGAAGCCGAGGAATGACCTGGAACGGGGCCGGTGGCGCAGGAAACCATGAAGGAAGAGGGACCAGAGGGAGAATTGGTAGAGAAGGATGATATAAGTAACCTAAGCTTCAACCCAAACAAATTCTTTGAGGATCTACACCTGAATTATAATTTATCAAAACTGGAGGATCCACATATGTTGACGGCGGCTCTCAGGATAGTAGTAAGAAATATTCATCTACAAGGCAAATCAGTAACATTCCCGATTATCGAGGAAGTTGATAAAATCAATCTTAAAGTAAACGGAATCATTACCGACCCGAAGGACTTGCTGAAGTTAATTGACAAAGTATTTGAGATGGGAAAGGAGTCATTTAAGATGAATAACGTTTACACACAGTTTGTTATGGCATATGGACGAAATGTTTTTAATCCGGTCGAGAAGTTCCCTGCCTGCTACATCCACACTAGACAACCGTAGCCGTGTTTTAGGTGGTCCAAATCAAACTGGACAGATCGAAACTGGCAACTTCCGAAGTCAGAAATTACTGCGAAAAGAATGAGGTGGATGTAGTTTGTATCCAATAGCCTTATACGTACAAGGGAAAACTCATAGGAATGTCGACGGATGCCGTAACAATACTGCCAGAGGATCCAAATCCTATGGTAGCGGTGGTGGTATTTTACAAAGACGTAGAAGCCTTGATGCATCTAAAACACGTAGATAAAGGACATTATATGTGGATTGGAGTAAGGGAAGCCACAAAATTACAATAGTGAATATATACTGCCAATTCTCCCTTCCAAGGGACATCTTTGTACAAAGAATAGAAGATATTCTCGATGGACTTTATAATGTGGATGTGATCATTTTGGGAGATTTTAAAGCTAAATCTCCACTCTCGCACTGCCCTGTGACTGATATACACGGGGAGATATTTGAGGACCTGACAGAACAACTTAACAGTCGTGAACAGAGAAGGACAACCTTCAACCTTCTGGGCCAGGGCCAGAGTGGATTTAAATATTGAATTATCAATGACAAGGCAGAATATATATGTAATCGTTTGGACCACTGGACCGTGGACGCATATGCAGCCAGAAGTGCACACGGCGCTGTCCGCTTCGCTACTGATAATGAAAGAAATCAAAATACTAAAGAATAACCCGAGGAAATCACTAAATTTAATTATAATGTAAATAAGGTAAACACGAAAATATTTGCTGAGGGCCTGATACTTCAACAAATAATAGAAAACTGTAACATAACAGAACTAGAAAAGAAATTAGAAATACCTACAAGAAACGCCATAATAAATTCAACACCCAGAGTACAAAATATAAATCTTAAAAGAGGCCATTTTGGACAGAGAATCTGAACAATCTAAGAAGAAAAATGAAGGCTAACAGAAAAAGCTATAGGGCGACTGGAGACCATATACTAAGAGCAAGAAGACTGGAGAACTATAAAAGCATCAAGCAGCAATTTGAAAACGAACTCCGAGAAACCAAGAAGAAAAGAAGGAACAATTTCGTGGAAGAGAATCTAAATTTGGATCTAAGGAGAATGCCCTACAAGATAATTATGTCTAAGATAAAGGTTACAGGTGCACTTAACACACTAAAAGACGACCAAGGTCAATACACAACGAACTGGAAACATACAATCAAACTTCTGTATGAAAAACTTTATCCCGACGATAGTATTCAGGACGATAACGAGTAAAATAGAAGAAGCAGAAATGACGCCAACAAGGTACCAAACAATGAAACAAAAAACCCAGAAGACCTAGTGGTTACAACCGATCAAGTGGCAGCAATCCTAAGAAGCCTAAAAGAAAGGAAAGCACCGGGCCCAGATCACATAAAAAATGAAATATTCAAAATTAATGCAGATATATGGACTGGGCCCAGATCACATAAAAAATGAAATATTCAAAATTAATGCAGATATGTACATGTATCTTTTTACATGTATCTTTTTAACTAAGCTTTTTAACGAATGCATAAATCAAGAAGTGTTTCCGGAACCATGGAAGAAAGCAAATTTAATAATCCTACTTAAAGTGAGGATAAAACTAAGCACAGTCGAAAGTTTTATAGATCCAATTGCTTATTGAATACAATAAGGTTATTCTTTGAAAGAATAACTACACAAAAATTAAATGAAAAAGAAAGGACCTATCATCCTGTAAATTACAATACGGTTTCCGTCCTAAAATATCTATGGAAGACGCCATAAATGAACTATGTAACAGCATATATCAGCTAAAATAAGATAATTGTAAATACACAATTGGGATATTCTTTGACAGTATGGGGGCCTACGACAATTTGTGGTGGCCGTCCTTGCTAAGGAATTTAAAGAAAATCGAGTTGCATAGCAAATTGTGGAACGTTGTAAAACACTACTTTGGAAATAGACTAATAGAGGTAGAGACGGCTGATGGCGTCGTGGCTAAGATGCCAACAAGAGATTGCCCGCAGGGCTCGCTACTAGGCCCAGTTTTTGGGACTTGGCCTCCCAACCGTGGCTGGAAATGCTGGATGGAATGCGGCAGGTGGAAAGAGTGGTGGGAAATTGCCGACGACCTGGCGGTCGTGATTAAGGGGACAGCCGACTGGACCTACAAAATAAAGCAAATGAAGTAATAGAGAAAATGACATCGTTGTGCGAAGAGAATAAGTTATCAATATCATCAGAAAAACAATTAAATATGTGTTATTTAATTGAAACAATTTCAATAGAGGACCAACTATAAAAGTGAATGATAAAACGATAAAAAGGGAAAGACACTTACAATACCTAGGTATAACCTTAGACGAAAAAGTCAACTTTAGAGATTACGCAACTGTAATCAAAAATAAAACAATAAAATTTCATATAAATTGGTAAACATCGCAACTAAAGACCTTAAAATTCCAATTAAAGTAATACGAACGTACCACGATGTTATTATAAGATCGATTGTAGTTTACGCTGCTAGCGTCTGGGATCACAGAATGGATGATATTAGACAAATACAAATAATTAACAGATCACATAGACAACTACTGCTGCGGCTGTTTGGTGCATATAGAACAACACCGGAAGAGGCTCTTCAGGTGGCGTCCGCTCTGCTACCAATGCATCTTCGGGTGAAAAAATTGGGTGCCATGTATTGGCTCAAAAAAAAGAAACCAAGAACGAATATGCAAAATACTGCACCAAGAAGCAGAGAATAAATCAGAAATCAATTCCATAATAGTCAATCCATGGCAGGAGTTATGGGAGGAGAGGGAAAGGGAAGAAGACTTTTTGGATTCTTTCCAGATATTGTGGAGAGAATGGGCATGGAACTGGAGATTACCGGAGGCCTTATGCATTACTTGACTGGTCACGGCCACTACCGACAGAAAGTTTACCAAATGAAAATAGTAGAAGATAATAGGTTCCATATATGCGGGGTCGTGACCGCGCCAGAACACACAGTACTAAGATGTATGGAAACAGGAAACATGGTTCACAAAGAAAGACAGCTCCTGGGGAAGACACCCGTCAAGGAAATTTTGCGAACACCGGAACTGGTGACTGCCCTCAGGGAGTTGACTCACAAAGTCTCAAACTACAAGAAGAAATACCTTAACGGCGTGGACCGCCCCGTATGAAAACAACAAGGATAATGCAGTTTAAAGATATGGGGACGTTTTGTCAACAAAAAGATCGCCGCGTGCGCACACCCGCGTCAGCCGCGTATAAATAGAACTCAAAACAATAGAGACACGTAATTTATTATATAAACCGGAAACGAAGTGGTGAAATAGAGAATGAATGTTCCTCTGAACCCAGTTTCAAAAGTTCTGCGCCTTGAGGCTGAACTCCGTCCCAAGAGACGCTAAGTGTGTGTGAGTTAGTGTAAGTGTGGTGGGGGAAGAAACTGGAAGTGTGGTATGAATAGACGAGCGTATATATTTAGTGGAAAAACGCTAATTTTCTGGAAGCCAGAAATTAAAGCGAACTAATCGGAAGCTAGCCACGGTGTAAGTGTAAGTGACTGAGTAAGAATTGAAAATAGAATACTGCGAAATAAGAGGCATAACTAACGAGCGCAAGAGTGAGACAGGAGGAACTAACATATTGACGAGGAGGAAGTGGACACTAATCAAAAGGAAAGGAAGGCGACAAAAACTTTGTGGAACACATCACCTAATCCACGTGCACCTATCCTTATTCCTTCCTACTCTGTTGCAGTTTAGAAGAGGCCAAAAGAAGAAGAAGCCAACGAAGTTGATGTTTGTCTTGTCTATGTCTTGTCCACGTGTTAGTCAATGTATTGTTCTAATATTTAAAATATATGTTTATGTGTTATATGTTTATAAAGAAAATAATAGGTAGGGATCCCCTTAGCAAGTAAGTTGTACTAAGAGAACTTAGACAAGATCATTCTGGACGCCTGGTCCAAAATCCGTCCCGCAACACCTGATGTCTCTGACAGAAGGAACGTAGAAGCTTCTTGGAATGCCGGAATTTCGGCAATCCAAGAATTTCTAGGGACACGCCTGTCCCAAGGCGAGAAGATCAAATATGTTCGTAATACACGCCCTTGGAAGTGCACAACTCGGCTTGTACAAAGGATGCAAAGAGGCGGGGGTGGTAAAGTGGGACACAAAAACTAAAAAAAAACTAAAAACCTAAAATCAAGGAATTGATCGATGCAGCCGTCACCATAAAATACCTGTTGATTTTGACTACAATTGCTGCACTGTTCACTACCACAAAACTTATAGCATACCTGTTGACACACGATTAAATTAAGCTCATGTTCCTACACGCCATCACTCACTACTTTCTCCTGCCTGCACGCGATATCATAAAACACCATCATCCATTGGCGAAAAATCATTATATACAGTGATATTATACCCTGGTAGGCAGTCCTGGCATTCTTGTAGTTCGGGTATACCTTCACCATTAATTAAATCTACACTTTTTATTTGCATAACGCAGACACTTCTGTTACCATAATTTTTTGAGGTGATTCAAATACCTCTTTTTCTCTTTTTTGTTATTTGCGTTCTCAAGCAATCCCCTGGCGATGACTAACGCGTGGGCCAAACAGCGGTTATCAGTATGTTTTATACGGACAATACCGTGATTGCCTGCTGTATGTGCTGACGTGTTGGCAAAATTTTGTTTCACTCGCCCTTCGTCTGTAGAAAATTCGACGTGATGAAAGTATACCACGAAACGATCCTGTATAAAAACGATGTATATGACTTACTTTTTCCAGGGATGCCTACACATGCTCACTACTCATATTTCGTGCCTGTCTAAACGTCAGGTAGAATTGCTTATCTGGGTGGTTCTGGTTAATGAACGTTAGGTCGACCTCATGATGTGGAAGTTCATTTTGCTTTAAACACTCAACCAACTCCCTCATTGCATTTTCCACTCATGTTATTGGGCTCTACCCCTGCGGCGGTGCTTTTCTCTCTACAGTTATTAACGCACCATTATCTTTAAAGCGTTTATAATAACTGCGAGATTCGCTAACAATAATAAAGCGTTTCATTTTAATAATGACAACTAACAAATATTATGCTACTAGCTAATAAGCAGCTATAAAGCAATAGGCGGTGTTTATTTATAATACCGTATTACAATAATACACAATAACCAAGTATGTATTTATAAAATGAATAGAGAATTATTTCATAATACAGTATTATATGAATTCCTGGTAACAACAATAACAACAACAACTATTAATATGAGACTATAAAAATTACGGGAAGCCATTTTTCTGTATTAAACCCACTCAATCTGCAAAAAATAAAAAATATTATAATTATTAAATTTACACCCTGGGGGTACAATTATGATAATAATAATAACAGGACCAATTCGCTAACAAACACACACACGCCCTTATAACTCAACCGAAAACTGCATGTCAGTATGTTGCGTCGTTTACGAAATATAGTCAATTCAATATTTGACCATTGACCTCGAAGTCACCACTTTATTCATATATGCCACTCGCCGGTCTTAATTCACTACCGAAAATTGCATGTCAATATGTTAGAGCGCTTACGAAATATAGGCAATTCAGTATTTGACCTTTGACTCCGAGGTCACGACTTTTTCAAATATGCCACTCAACGGTCTTAATTTATAACCGAAAACCGCATGTTAATATGTTACGGTGTTTACGAGATACATTCAATTCAATATTTGACCTTTAACCCCGAGGTCACCACTTTTTTCATATTTGACACTCAATAATCTTAATTTATAAACATAAACCACATGTCAACATGTTAAGGTGTTTACGAGATATAGGCAATTCAATATTTAACCTTTGACCCCGAGGTCACCACTTTTTTCATACATGCTAATCAATAGTCTTAATTCATAAGCAATAACCACATGCCAGTATGTTGTGTCGTTTACTAAATATGGTCAACTCAATATCTGACCTTTAACCCCGAGGTCAGCACTCTTTTTATATATGCAACTCAATAGTCTTAATTCATAACCGAAAACTTCATGTTAATATGTAACGACGTTTACGAAATATAGTAAATTCGATATTAGACCTTTGACCCCGAGGTCACCACTTTTTCATATGTGTCCCGCGACGGTCTTAATTTATAACCGAAAACCACATGTAAATATGTTGCGCCGTTTATGAGATATACACTGTTAAATATTTAACCTTTGCCCTCAAGGTAAAAGACGTAGTAGCCTTTTGCCCCTTACTTCCCCCTGTTCTGGGGGGGTTAGGTTGGGTACAGCACTCATCGTAGTCTTTTACGAAATTTCGCGATCATTACGCCCCTGAAATAATATACTAGGGAGAGTGTGGCCGGGGCCCTCACATACTCCACAGGACGCTGTGCATTATTAGCGAGCCCCCTCGCGTAGGCAGTGAACAATAGGGTACATGCGGTCATTAAGACAGGGCACAACTCGTAAATATACACTCCAGTTGAATAAAATATATTCACGGCACAAATGTGAAAACCACATTTCAGTATGTTTCGTCGTTTACGAAATATACAAAATTAATTCTTAATCTTTAACCTCGAGGTCACCGTTTTTTTCGTATATACTATTCAATACCCTTGCACCAAATGTGAAAATTGCTTTTCAATATGTTTCATTTTTACGCGATATACAGGGTATATTTAAGCTTTGACCTCGAGGTAACCAACCATTCGCAGGTCTTAGGCCATAATTAAAAGCTTTTGACCTCGCGGTAAAAGAGTTCGTAGCCATTGTTCTGGGGGTTAAGTTAAACATAGT
The DNA here is from genome assembly GCA_022664845.1 of Lepisma saccharinum. Lineage (NCBI taxonomy): Eukaryota > Metazoa > Arthropoda > Insecta > Zygentoma > Lepismatidae > Lepisma > Lepisma saccharinum. The sequence continues at coordinate 33,121 of JAGDQP010008348.1, read as the reverse complement.
AATACACCACTGAATACCGGACAATATTACCAGCCCCTCACGTACGGGGTGGTGTGTTCTGGTAGGTCAGGTCACGGTACTGTACTCTGGTATTATAGACAGTCCGTTTACAAAACACGTACAAGCCCTTTTTAAGCAGTCTATTTGGAGCAAAAGGCCATTAGCCTTAAACCAGTGTGTGTGTGTGTGTGTGTGTGTGTGTGTGTGTGTGTGTGTGTGTG
>JAGDQP010008348.1:2121-32890 GCA_022664845.1 Lepisma saccharinum | reverse complement strand
GTGTGTGTGTGTGTGTGTGTGTGTGTGTGTGTGTGTGTGTGTGTGTGATTAAATTATTGATTGTACCTAAATATAACAACCAAACACTTTTAATAACACATGCCATATGGAGGATGCACGTTTTACAATGCTATATCTAAAAAACTAGTAAATACTCACCCACAATCCACTGCTAAAAAGTATTAATGTCCTACATAAACCACTAATTGCACTCACACATGAAATTGTGTCTGTGAATCAGAGCAATGAGTAATTCGTAATAGGACAATGAACTTGTGTAGGTAATTGCTATCCTCCAACCAGGCTTCTTTAATAGCCTCCCCACAAAGTGTCTGAATATGCTCGTGTAATATCTTATTATCAACAAACTCTGAATTTAGACCAAACTTCGGAATTAAGTAAATTATAATGAAAATCGACAGGGGTTTACAATGCTGGGGATGTTTTTCAACCGTTTCGGAGATATTGGGCCTAATGTGATCCTATTGCGAAATTTTTGTCACATCTTTACCAAACTTCGGAATTAGGTAGATTATAATGAAAATCGAGAGGGATTGTTTTTCGATTTATTTTTTTCAATATTTTCAGCCGTTTCAGATATATTGGGTCTAATGTGGTCCCTATTGCCAAATTTTTATCACATCTTTACCAAATTTCGGAATTAGGTAGATTATAATGAAAATCGACAGGGGTTACCATGCTGGTGGTGTTTTCAACCGTTTCGGAGATATTGGGCCAAACGGCCAAAAAAGGGGTCATAGCCTTTTATGAGCGCGAAATGTAATATTAAATATGGGATGCGAGAAATGTCAGCTAGCCTAGAGGACTGTAATCTGTGCTATGTTAAATATGGGGATGCACCCTATGTTCATAATATCTTCTATGTTAAATAAGGGTTGCGAAAATATGTGTGTGTGTGTGCGTGTCTACTATGTAAAATATTGGTTGAAAAATGTGCTCGTAGCCTTATATGAGAATGTGAAAAAGAGGGGGCCGTAATCTCTGCTATGTTAAATAGGGGTTGCGAAAATATGCTCGTAGCCTTTTACACAATAATGCTATTTTATAGGGGTTAAAAAAACAAGGTCGTAAAAGAGAATAAAAAGTAACTAAATCTGGTTTCAAAAAGTAAGTATATCTGGTTTCGAGAATTGAGCAAAATGTGCCTAATTTAAGACAAGATGTCCCCACTCTACTAATATGTTAAAACCTTTGCATACACTGAAGCTTCTTTCAAGGCACAGCAAAAACTTGTATACTGATGAAGATGATGAGCACAACTTCGTGATGGAAACGCTTAAAAAATATATTTTGGACTCTTAATATCTTCTAAATTATTCACAGTTCTTTGTAGAAAAAACTGAAAAACTTGCCGTGCTTTTCCATGCGTATATACACTTTCACTGCAGGAGGTATACTTGGTAAGTACGTTTCTAACTTCCTTGTATTCAACTTCGCCTTCTATTCATTCTAAACCAAATACATGCTTGTTTAAATATTCATTTGCAATTCTCAAACTTGGAATACTAATTTTTGATATTGGAAAGGGAGGTTTGAAAAGAAAGGCTTGAAAATTATTAGCATCATAATTAGCTATATCTAGCTCTTAAACTATGGAATTATTTTCTTCACTGCAATGAAACGCTGAAAATTGCATGCCAGTCTTTATTGTCAATCTAAAATTAAACTAAATTTCACATAATATTATCTGTATATACATTACGAACTTTATCAATCTGAAGAAGCAAATCAAATTGAGCGTAAACAATGTATGAAATAGAATGTTCCGGTGGGTGCCTGAACCCTATTTTGAGATTAACAGGAGAATCGTTAATAACATCCCATGTAGAATCATCTAAAATATTAGTAGGAGAAAGAATACAATCATAAATAGTATATCCTTGGGGTAATCGAGGATATGCGATCGTATGACTCAAATTTTCATGAAATATATCGGTTCCAGTGAAAAGGGTATGATAACTTCCAACACATCGATGAGATGCATGATCCGGGGCAAGAGGAATGGGAGGATAAAATTGGGAACCAACTTGTACTTGCAATTTGTTAATATTTAAAGTTTAAAGGTGGAAGGAATTTTAATGATATTTTTCGTTGATTTCAGCGTTTGGAATAAAACCTATAATGAGACCCTTTGGTACATTTTCAAGAAATATATTATCAAGATATATGAATCAACATTTGCATGAATAGTATGTACTCTTGTTTCAACTCTAGTTAGTCATAATTTTGCAGTATCGTGACTGATAAAAGTGTTTAATCAGCAGTTAAATCAGCAGAAATATTGATTCGGCGAACATATAGAATAACATCTTCGAGTTTATTCAAGAGCAGAATGTGTCTACGACTTAGTTTTATACAAAGATTGACTTTATTAGGAAGAATACGTTCGGATCCAAAAAAAAATGTATGGATTCGCCCATACATATCAATGAATGCGTTACCAGCACCAAACGATTTTCGTTTATAATAACCAACATTATTTTCATTGAATGTATTAAAATATCTTGCAGTATCCTTGTACCATAATTCAGTGATTAAATAAGTTTTCCTTGCATCCTCAGAATAATTAAGTAAAGTTTCATAATATGATCAGAAAGGGTATGTTGTATTCGAAGATGAAACTATTTTATCATTTAAAGAAACGTAAACTTGACTAAAAAGTGCTTGTAACATTATATTTCATAATTGCTGGCGGGCCTGCTGCTGCTAGTTGTAAATTATCTTCATTTCCCATTAATATTTTACACCTGACATCAAGATAAATATGCGCAGAATGGATATATTCTGCAGTATCCCCAGGTACAAGAAATATATAGGTCAGTGAGAATAATGTGAAGAAATTGGTCGCTACTATACCATACCAGATGATTTGATCGTAGTTTGTGTCATAGGAACAGAAGGTAAGTCGAATTCATTCGTACAGCTTTCATTACTTTTAGGTGTAAGAAACGACATATTTAAGTAAACATATCTCTAGTCTTCTTCTTTTAGATACTCCTCGTCTTTTAAACTTGGTGGCCCAATACGCACGGAAGCCTTATGTTTTGGTGTTCTCTTACCGCTACCAGTAAGCAACTGATTGACTTTATTTTCAGCTTTTCTTCTTTGCTTCGCGAACTCGTGCTTTTAAATAATTTTTAATAGAACGGTTTTCAAGCATATCCCCTGCAAAGGGAATTCCTGTTTGTAATGCTTGTCGTCCTACTGATTTTGCCTCTTGTCTAATGAATGGCACAGCAAATGGAATAAGTCCTCGAAATAAAATCCCAATTCTGTCTCCGTTTATAAACAGGCTCCGTAAAGTAAGGTATACCTCTCTCTACCTCTATGCATAATTGTATATATTTTCATTTTGATGATGAAGATGAGCGCGTAAAGTGAAGTGTTACGGTGGTACCGGGAAGCGAAAATCCCTCTACAATAGATGAGACACAAGTGCCAAGGAACTTCAATTAACAAGAATAAATTCGGAAGAATTATGTAATCCGGAGGATTATGTAAGTAGAATGAATCAATATGAATATTATTACGATAATTTAGATAATTACTGTAAAAATTATGATAACTTAAAGAGTGAAAACATGTTTACTATTCTCTACCTAAATGCAAGAAGTATGAGAAATAAAATCGATGAAATAGAACTACTTTTAAGTAAGTTACAGAAAGTTGACGTAATAATAGTTGTTGAAACTTGGTTATATGATGAAGAAATAAAATATTACAATATTCAAGGTTACAATATACATTATGTTTGTAGGAATTTTGACCGAGCTGGAGGTATTGCTTTATACGTTCGTGAGGATTTAAATTGTAGAGAAATAAACCGTATTGACAAGGTGTATAGCGCGTTGGCTTTACAAATAAATCTGCCATCAAAAGCGTATACATTAATTGGAATGTATAATCCACACTCGCGTCATAGTAAAGATTTTCTTGATGACATGGAAAATATGTTTGAGAAATGTAATAATACTTCTATCTTACTAATTGGTGATGTTAATATAGATACTTTAAAATCATATCTGCCTGAAGCAGCGAGATACCAACATTTTTGTAGAAGTAATGCCCTGTTTCAGGTAAATGTGAAATATCCCACTAGAATAACCCACTCTAGTAAAACATTGCTTGATCATGTACTGGTAACCAATTTATGTGAACGAGTGGTGGTAAATAATATTTCCGTTGATATTAGTGATCATAATATTTTGCTGTGTAATGTAAGCGATCAACGAGTAGCCTCTTATGATAAACCATGTCCTAGGTTGATAGATTATAAAATAAATTATCACGTTCTCAATAATTACTTTAGGAATACAAATTTCATTTTGAATGAGCGCTGTATCGACGAACAATATAATCATTTAATTAATTATTTTAAGCAAGGTATTTGTATTGCAAGTTTCAAAGCAAAAAGTATCCAAGATACTAAAAGAAAAGGGTATAAACGAAAATCAGCGTGGATAAATTGTGAATTATTAGAATTAGTAAAGAAGAGAGATAAGTATTTCTCTTTATTAAAGAGATTTCCAAATAACGAGAATATACGTGGAGAGCATAGCAGACTTAGAAATTCAGTGACAAAACTTAGAAGGAATCAAAAGAATGATTATTATAACAAAAAAATTAGTGAATCCCTAATTGATAGTAGGAGATTTTGGGCAGTCGTTAAAGAGTTATTAACAAACAAGAAATCTGAGAGTAACGTACCAAATATACAACTTCAAGTAGATGGTATTAGATTAGATGATGATGAAATACCCAAGATATTAAATAATCATTTTGTAAATATTGGTAAAGAATTAGCCAACAAAATACCCAAAATTTCAAATCATAAGCAGATTATCCAGATATCTTCTAATTTTAGTTTCTATTTTATTCCTGTTACCCCAGCAGAAGTTATTAACATCATTAGTACATTGAAGAATAAGAAGAATAAAACACGAGATGGATTACACAATGAATTTTTAATTAAATGCAAATATACCATTAGTAACACATTATCCGAGTTAATTAATTTCTCTTTTAGTTCAGGAGTTTTCCCGGAACAAGGCAAAATTGCTAAGGTAATACCAGCATATAAGGGTGGAAATAACTTAGATCCTAATAATTATAGACCAATCTCGATATTGAGTTGTATATCTAAAGTAATTGAAAAGTGTGCCTATGATAGAATGATAAAATATCTTGACTCTATAAATTTCTTTTATCAATATCAATATGGATTTAGAAGAAAATCTAGTACATTGAATGCTGTAACTGATGTTGTGGCTGAGATACAAGAAACCTTGGACAATAATAAATTAGCAGCAGGGTTATTTATAGATTTAAAAAAAGCGTTTGATACACTCAAACATGAAATGCTGCTAGCTAAATTGGAAACGATAGGATTTAGAGGATTACCTCTCAATTGGTTGAAAAGTTATATATCAAATAGAACTCAATATGTGTCAGTTAAATGGCAAAGAAAGTGGTGAATTAAAAATAGAATACGGTGTACCCCAAGGATCAATCTTAGGCCCTTTGTTATTCTTAATATATGTAAATGATGTACAGTTGTTGAATCTGAAAGGGAAAATAACATTATTTGCAGATGATAGTGCAATATTTTACAAAGCAGATTCAATAGATCAATCGAAAACCTATATTGAAGAAGATATGTCTACTTTATACAATTGGTTGTGCACAAACTGTCTGTCATTAAACTTAGAGAAGTCTGTCTTTGTAATCTTTCACAAACCTTTGTCAAAAATAGAACTACCAAATAAAATCGGTACAAAACATTTAGTAGTGGAAAGAGTGGAATGTATAACATATTTAGGATTAAAAATTGACCAACATCTTTCTTGGGAACCGCATATTACGCTTTTAGAAAAAAAGGTAGCCCCTATTGTTGGAATAATGCACCGTTTCAAGAATGTTTTATCATTGAATGTTAAAAAAATGGTCTATAACGCATTTATACAAAGTCATCTGATATACTTATGTACAATCTGGGGTCACAGAAACAAAACAAGATTACATAAACTTGTATTATTACAAAAAAAAAGCTATTAGAATAATGTATGGGTATCAGTTATATCATCCAAGTAAGAGTTTGTTTTATGAAACAAATATTTTTCCGCTGGAAATATTACTTAAAATTCATTCACGTATCTACGTTCATAAAGCACTGGGTGGAAATATGCACAGTAATTTACTGTTGATAAAAAGGAATGAAGTGCATGGATATAGGACCAGACAAACAGAGCAAATCAGCATTGATAGCATTAAAACTTCTACTTATGGTACCAATAGTGTTAAATACAATTTATGTCAAAATTATAATACTTTACCTAAACACATTAAGACCATAAAATCTATTCCCAAATTTAAAAATGAAGTAAAAAAATACTTTTGGAAACTTTTTACAGATACATAAATTGTTTTGTCAAAATATTACTGAGGACCTTTATAGATACAGAAAAAAGACTTACAAATTTCTTTTCAAATTATTGCTTTTCACTTATTGCTTTTCAATTGTAGAACAGTGTTACCATGTGTTACCATCTAGAGTATGCCCTTAGTGTGAGCATATAAGCTCGTTGGGGCCCATCATGTATTTGATTACTAATTTTGTAATGGTTGCCTGTACTTTTATCTTTATCTTATCTAATAAATCTCTAATCTAATCTAATAAATGCGAAAGGTAAATTTCGACCTGCATGATCCTTTAGTAATATTTCTACCGTATCAAATGAAAGTTTTGCAGGTGGAAAATAAAGTTCAGTCTGAAAAGTTATGGCTTGTACTTTCCCATAATGATTTTTCGTCATGGCTATAATTCATGAAAGTGGTGCTTTTGTATCACCTACAAAATGAGGCTGAATAATATCTGTATGAACAAATACTTGATGAGCATAACCAATATCTAAAAATGGCTGTTTACAAATACGATTATCTTTTAAAATATTAATTTCAGATTCCAAAGTTAATTGCAATGCTAATATCAGTGATAAAAGTAAAGATTTTATACTACGATCAACTTTTACAGTGACTATATTTGAGTCATCAAATTTTATACTTGGATTTATTTTATTCAATTCATCTAACAATTGTTGAACGGTGGAATAATAGCCTTGAGTTTTTTTACATTTAACACCATCATATTATGTTATATTTGACCAGTAATAATATTATCGCACGTTAAGGGAGTATGAATTTAACTTAATCCTACCATCCACGAATGATTTAAATGTATTCGACTATTATTATATTGAAAAAATATGTTTGACTATTATTAGAATAAATTTAAATACTTCAATTCGAAGAAAGTGTAACATAAAATTTAGTGTTACGCTCGACGTTCAAAATTGAAATGGCAACTTTTCCCCGTGGACATTTTAAGTCTACATGAAGAGTATCAAAATATTTTTTTCAACTTTAACATATTGTGGACAATCAAAAATAAAATATTTATTATTTCCGTAATGATAATCTTGAATTCAAATTTTTAGAATAAGTTTACGGTAAAGAGGTTGATATTTTACAATATCAGTACTTACATTAATTTCTAAAGAATTAAGATGATCAAGAGTTGTGTGGTATGGTGCTGGAACATTTAGAAACTGGTTTCTTATTGTGGATTGACGGGATTAAAATGAACTATACGTATTCACTTTAAAATCATTACTAAATCTTAATTTTGTTTGCAACCAAGAATCATCGCGAAACGATATTCACGTTTAGGAATTCATTTATGGGAAATATTAACTTTATCTCTACTTTCCTAATATTGAATAACGATAGGATTTCCTTTCATTATTAAAGGATCTTCGTTGATCATCTGTTCAATACTAATATTTCTACACCATGAAACTTTTTATTGAAAATACTACTTTCCTTAATACGTGTAAATTTTCTTTCCCCTCTTATTGTTTTCCCATTTGTTTACGTAAAGTCGTACGAATAGTATCTAAAATCGAATGTATTGATTCATAATATCCGGATGGAAATTTTATATTTCGTTATATTTTTATCTTTTTAGTCTTTCGAGTTCTTACATCATTGATAAGATCAGTAATATTTGAACCTGGAATTACTTTGTTATCTATGGATACTGCACCAGTTTGATCCCAACTGATATGATTAGAAGTCTGCAGGAGGTTTAATAATACCTGATCTTTTTAGCAAAGGATTTTGGTACTGAACTAATAATATCCCGGGTAACATATTTGAAGATTCAGAATTGTAAACGGGTAAAATAACAGGTTTTTGGGACTGTGGAGCATATTCTAAATATTGATGTAATGCTTGTTGCTACATTTTCCATCCGAGAAAGATCAGTTCGTTTTAAAGTTCCATCCATATCGACATCTAAACGTCTTTGATAGGACTTTCCAAACTTCATAGTGGAATTTATTTGTACACTTGTATATTCTGGGTTCAGTAAAATTTTGTTGAAATTGCGAAGACATTTTATCCATTAAATAAACTTCCAGCCACTGCACTTAAGGTTGAAGCTAATAATAAAGCCAGAAAAGCACTGCCTTTTTGCATTAACAGTATATGTTTCTTTTTGAAACTTCAACATTTGGGAGAGACAGCATGTAATGTCTTCTTATGTTGACGTAATCTTTGCTTCTAACGAGCAGAGCTTACAGTTGTCATTTAAAACATTTTCACCTACTTGTGCAATAGTTAGAATAACACCACAAGCTGCTGTTTGAATTAGTGCTTTACGCTTTTTATATTTACATTAACAAATTGTTATGATCTTTTATGAATGACATCTTGATGAGAACTGACTTGAATTCATGTCTTTTACGTGTGCATAGTTTCATCTGGAAATTTATTTGCGCGTAATCCTAGAGCATCCGGTACAGACTGAGTTAAATCGAAAAGTGAATATGAATTAGGTTCACCAGTAGCATTTTCAAACTCTTGAATTACATCTTTAGTATATTGCGGCATAACTTGTCCTGCTAAATATTGTATGTGTAACTTTCTCTTGGGTTCTTAAAAGTAATGATATAAAGGGTTTTAATTAATTGTTAGGGGCATATTTTCCTCTGGGAAATAAATTTTGAACTATAAAAATTACACCTAGATTTTTATGATATGCAAATTTCGTGAAAATTTTAAAACATCGGCATTAGCTTCAAAAATAAAATCATCGAGAATTAATCATGGATTTTTCTGAATTTCAAAAGTATTCAAATCACGAATTCCAAAATTAAATCGTATATTGCATATCTTACTAGATAATTTAGGTATCACAGCACCATAGCACCAAACTATTTCCTTAAAATGACTAGAGAACAAAGTTTAACGATGGATTAATAATCTATTCACAAAATTACTTCTCCCAGCTCTGCTGCGATTCAAATTAAGATAGTTCCGGTATGAAGGAAGGGAAGCATCATGAGCTAGCGACAAAATAGAAATTAATTAACAGTCGATATGTATTTTCTTTTATAGCCAAAAGGGAGTGTTTCGAATTCATTATGAAATTCACGTTTACTTTGAGCATTCTGAATGCTTTTGTTTCTGACCGTGATACAATTTTGATCCCTGGCTTCCTATAAATGTAATTAGGATTACTTATGATTCTCTTTCCATAATTATGTTTGACTACATTTACAAAGTGATTAAAATTTACTAAGTGATCAAAATTTACTATTTGACGCTCACGACAATCTAAAGTGATTCCCAGAATTTTGAATGTGTCTTTAATATTCCAAGTCTGTAAATCCCTTTCCTTATACGCATAATTAGTAGGCCCTAACCCAATGAAAATAGGTATGTCCCGACCCTCTTTGAATTCATTAGTTAAATCTCCTAAATAGTTCTCTGTAGGAAGATATGGAGGTTGATTTCTCTTTTGTCCGTGGAAGATATAATCTGTATTTGAGTAGATAAGCTATTCTGTACCAGCTTTTTCCAGCAAACCGTATAATTTTAATCTAACCCATGATCAAATATAGGTTGAAAGAATAATATTCGGAAAGGCTTTAGAAATATTAAGATTTTCTAAATACCTGCTAACAAGGTATTTCTCTAATCAGAAGTACATGTTGTATTTTAAAATGAGGTGATCGGACAATATCCAAGAACGACTTAGCATCATTAACTACACTAGTCTGTTATAAATCATATCTCTGTCCCCGCTTTCCGAACAGAGAATTTCAAGAGTTTTGAGATATAACGCAAAACCAGAGATTTCACTGATGCCATCAGAATTGAGTTGTATACCTTAATGCTTAGCATACTCCTCAGTATAGCTCTTCTTTTCCTCCTCCCTAGTACACTAAGGGGAAAACCAGATGTTTCCTGTTTCATGTGCAAGAAGTTATTAACATAGCCTAAAATAACCCCTCTTTCATTTCGAACCCATGAATTTCATAAGTATCAAGAACGGAATGACCTTTCTCCATACTTTCATGCAATTCAGGAGTGCAAAATTAGCCGGTGGAACACCGTTCGTCCAGAGCATGCTTACAATCATTATTACTATTCTTTTACTCCATACAAGTACAACACCGACTGAATACGAGGCGTCCATTCGCATTATATTGGGGCAATGGTATAGCAAGATCTTGAGGAGGATGAATCTGGCAGAAGACAACTTCATGAATTTGTTTGCGATCAGAACAAATTTCCCTTGATAAGTCGTATGCTTATTAACAGGTAGAGGTCTCTTTTTCATGACACATGGATATAAACTGCATATGTCCACATACAGAATAATTTTGTCTTTAGGACGCTAACAGAGAGATCTGAAAACTTCGGTCCCACCTCCCTTGAAAGAATCTTTATGCACCAATTCACCTTCAATATTTTTACAATGATTTTTATAAGTTGCCAAATGTGTGGATTTTCCTTTACTTATCGATCCCAATCACATTCATAGATTTCTACAAGATTTAGGCCACAATTTTCAAAATATTTCTTTCTCCTCATTGTTGCAATATCTCGGTTATTTAGTGTTTCATCATTCGCATCAATGAGAGGCATGTGGCGACCCTGCTTAATATATGAATGATCATACCAATAACATCCATTAAATTCATATGCAGTGCGATGTTTCTTATCATACCCGTCCCTTTTGAATCGGTCAAATTGGACTTCATGTCCGTTTTCAGCCGTATGAATAAAAACATGACTTCCTATGAATTCCATGCACCATTGTAATGCTTTCATACTCTAAGGGTTACGTTGTCGGTACTTGAACGGGGGAATGACGCGAATACTTTCCTCCTAAATATAAAGAGCGAAAGCATTCCATAGCACTTATTTGAAGAAAATACTGAATTCCTTCAGTCTTATGTCCAATTAAGCCTGAGAACTTAATGATTTTCTCGCACAATATACGCACATCGTTCCTGCAGTATTCACACATTTCACGTTGTAGCTTAAAGGTAAGATCTTTTTCCACAAACTCCTCATGCCGAACCTTGAAAGCCTCACGTTCACTTTCTGATTTACCTTCATCATCAAAAAGTTTAAGTTCTGGCCATGGTTCATAATAATTTTCATTGTCCTGAGTATTTAACAAAAACGAGAAATCTCCTTCCTCTAAACTTTTAAATAATCCCACCGTAGCCGGTAACTTAGATAATTTCACGAACGTGAAAAAATACGTATCTTTAAGATCAATATTACGTACACTCATTTTAATAATTTTCATACCTTCGCTCAAAATTTAAAGAATGATTTGTTCCTTTTCAATGAGTCCACATGCAGCAAACAAAAGAATCAAATTTCGCGGCGTTACGCGCTAAACAAATCACTGTATTAAACCTTGACGGAAAACATGTTTAAAAAACTTTCAATATTGTAAATCAGAAAACCTCTTTCACCTTGTGAATTACCTCTTTGAAATCGTTTTTAATATATTCTAAATATGGTTCTTGCTTTTAAAACAGCGTGCGATGCGCATATTAGGTTTGGCAGGTGTTCACGTTCACCTTTTTAACTCTCATTAAGTAGTATGCTTTCAATATCATACACTATCTAACAGAATTCATTTTCATGTTTCGCTTTCGTTTTTATACGAAACAACAATGACCTTCTTTAACGTACAACTTACAAATAGTGCTGAATCGATCTCAACATACATAAAAGTTATTGGTTTCATTTTCCGGTATCGATATTTACACCACACTCTGAGCACAATTTGACATAGTAACACACAGATCTTCCCTTCGCCTTCATGCTATGTTTATTATAGTATGATTGCGAAGCGAAAGTTCATCAACATCTATTACAAGTTACAGCTCTCTCGTCGTCAAAGGTTTCAAAATTATGGTAGTCCTCGCAGTTTTCACACATGTATTCACACTTATGTGTCAAAAGATCATGCGTCGGTTTCAAACATTACTTACAATAGCAGTTACTCCTTAAAAAGGGCGTAATACTTTCAATTACATGAAAACGTTGTTTATGGTAAAACAAATATAATTGTGTTATTGTTCCTTGTTTCCACATCTCCACTATAGATGACCTCAGGATCTTGACTAGCTGGTTTTAATGTGTGCACTACTATCTGATAATCATTACCATAAATATTTTGAAACTGATCACTATCGTATAAGATTCCACCCAAAGTTGAAATATTAACATTTGCTCTCTTACAAAGATTTTTACCTTTCTTTCCCAGTTCTCTGGATGCTTCTTCATATATTTTATTTTATCATAATAAGAAAGTGCTTTCTTCTCAGCCATAGTTAAAGCTCTTGGTAAACAATCGTATGAGTTAGCTCCCAATTTAGGCACTGGAATAATGTGGGCTTTTAAATACTCCTCCAGAGGTAAATACTTGTGATTATTCCATTTCCTCCTTTCGCCTTGTCCGCGGATAGGGTTGGATATGTTAGCCTTAATGATTACACTATCGGCTAACTGGAAAGGATCATTGGCGTTGAGAACATTCTCAATCGAATGCAAGATATGTTAAGTAGTTAAATGGACTCGTCAACGCCACGAAATTGAAACGTCTTTCGCGTTGACATCGTTACTAATTTCAATACTAATTCCGACCCAGGATTGTGTACCTAAACTAGATAATAAATTATCTAGAGCGAATTGAAAAAGTTTCTCTGCATACTCAGCCGGCATTAATCTGGAGGTTCCAGCTTTTGCACGTACGGAGATTTATCTACCTTCGACCGTAAAATTTCCAAAACCGCGAACGCGTTCCCCTATAATTTTGAAGTTATTACCTCCTGTTCTCAGCAGCATTTCCTCTGAATTTACATTCTCCCGATTAACTATTACACCTTGTTCAACTTCAGTAACTTTGTTCAATAATTTTTCTTCTGTCTTTAGATTTAGTTAAGTTTCTCAACCCTCATAGTAATCGTACGTTTGGTCACATACCTGATTACCCTCAGGTGAAAGAACAATCAGTATTACAAGAGAAACTATCTTCATTTTCAACAATCGTTGATGTAGAAACAATAGGTGGAGGAGTAAAGAAGTAGAAGGTGTAAAAGAAGTAGAAGGTTCAAAAGAAGTGGAAGGAACCGGACTGCAGATAAATCTTGCCGTAGTTACGAATGTGGTTGTCTGCGTTAATACAGACGTAACTACATTGACAGGAGCAGAAGTAGTAGTAGAAGTACAAAAAGAATTTGTAGAAGCAGGCATTGAAGACGCGGTGGAAATAGAAAATGGATCTCCAAAGCAGAGAGTACTCCCGATTAGGAGGGACAATATTCAATGAATCGTCTGAATTCATAGAAATATATACTTCTTGAATATCATCTCACAACCGGAATCAAGTCAAAGACAAAGGCAAGATTTGGGTGATGCATTATCCCGTTATTCTCGTCAATAGTTTCACTTAAGAACATATAATGCTGTAAAGCCTGCCTAGCGTTAGAAGGGAAGTCGAAGAAGCCCGCCTCACATAAATAAATTAATTCATTTACATGAAGACATGCGCTAAACAGTTTGTTAAAATCGGACTTGGATAGAACACGGAGGTGAAACAAAAAGTCAAAGACATTACCTGAATTTTAGGTAGTATATCCTGCACGGCTAAGCGGCAGAAATCAACCAAGGCGTCATAAATGGATCTGGGGTCGACGAATACTTTGGCCTTCTCCGACAAGTCAACAAGATAAAATGATTGATATGTTAAAAATAAATTATTGAAGTTACTAGTCATGTTTACATACATGTAAACATACATGTTTACCCATACAACGTGTTATTTTTACCTAAAATACGGCACATATCGTATTATACGGAATAGGTGGCTACCCTATCTGCAGCTCGAACAAGAAGAGTGCAGTATTTCGCAAGACCCACGTCGGGGACTTAATTAAATAGCGCAATAGGTTTTAAAGGCTTCATGCCATTTTGGTTCTTGGAGGACGAACACGGTGTGCGTGGGTTTTTCGTTCCTTTCAACTTCCGTTATTTCACCAATTCATCCATCATTCAATCGTACTTGTGAGACAAAGTTGCTTTAGATCTTAAATAAAATTCAAAGTTTAAAGAGAGGAATGATATCGACGCTAGAAGAATTACACGGAGTGTTCAGGAACATCACAGCAGATGAATGCGAAAGTGAAATGAGAAATCAGTATATAGGGAGTACCATCCCCGCAAAGCCATAATGATGTTGAATGTTGATGATATTAGATTAGAAAATAATAAAAATCTGGTCGTTTCCCGCATAGGTGGTTGTAAATTGGTATATGCGTGTACGGAGGTACTCCTGTTCACGTACAAGGCGCAATACATGTCCATGCAAAATTAAACGTGTAACAGAATGTAAAAAAACTAGGAGAAAATCTTCGAAATTCTGAAGCTGATCCATCAAGCACTGAGTTATGCCTATTTGTTATTATAAAGTGACAAAATGTGTTTACCAATATTCTTGCAAGACATATTTTTGCCTACAATTTTATCCTGGTGCAATGAAAATTTTTCTGAAACTGCATTCTTCGAGTTCACTTAACGATCATTCCTTATCCTATTGATGATGTAGAATTTTAATATCAAAATATATCTACAAATTTTATTCAATTCCTTTATAGGTTTCTCGTTTACCTATTTGGAATCCTGGTCAAATATATTAGTAACACTATTATTTCCAATTATTTGGTGAACACTTGCCACTGAGATAATTCTATTATAATTCAGCATTTTCCCACTTTCATATTTGTAACTGTTCCGTGAAATGATCAAACATATATTTTGCACTCGTGGGTACTTTTAAACATCAGACTATCATTTCTGATTCCTTTCAGTACTGTTCCGAAATTTCGAAGAGTGCCAAGAATGCAACTGTGATTTGATGTGTTTCCACCGTTGTGTTGATCTCATGATTTGTTTCTGTATCAATAATCAGTATATAAACCCTTCGAGGTAAAGAGAAGAGCGACGCAAGAATTCTACTCACAAGAGAAGTTAATCCATTTCACCAGTGATTTTCTTTGTGTCACTATGGCGGAAGTGTTTCCTTTGTAACAAAATTAAGCGTTTTAGTATCCTCCCTACCGCCAAAGTGACACAAAGAAATTAACTCGCAAAATGGATATTACTTCTTTTGTGAGTGACTCAACTCATCCAAGGTGTTTTTGTACTGATATCACTTATTTTGTAAGGCTGTCTATTAAAAAATGCAAAGACTTCATACAAAAGATCGATTTTGGACCATGGTAGGCCCCGTATCTCGTAACCGGAAGCTCCTATAAAAAGCTTCGATTGACCCACAATTGACCTCTAAACCCCCCGGTACCAACTATGTGGGAATAAAACAAAAAGACAGACAAAATGACATACAAATGTTTCTATCATTTGTGAAAATTCTGTGATTCGGCTAAAGAAAATTCATAACTTTTGAACCCTTTCACCGATTTTGACATGTGATAAACCGTTTGAAAAGTATTGAAGGGTAGATTACGATTCCGCAAGTTTCGGCCACTTGTGTGGTCTGGGGGTTAGTGCTATCATCAGAAATGCTAAATGTTGATATTTTTTCCACCACCCTAGGGGGTCCGAGAGAGGTGATACCGGCGGAAATTTTTCTCTGCCTTAGTATGGCAAAGAGCTTTCAAATGCAAGTTCAAACATCAAATTCGGGCTTCCTGTAGTTCGCTAGATCCGAAATTCTAGAGCCCCTAACAGACTCATTTATCAGCGTCACTCGAAGAACTACCATTCTTCATGATTCATTGAAGAGTGAATTGCAAATATGTAAATGGCTCAATGCATGTATATAATAATCTGTAGATTTACATTTTCTACTATTATTATGTAAGGATATTGAGTAAAACTCATTGTACATACCAATGAATATCTCATAATTATGCATGGTGATTATCTCGTGACTCATTTAACTTTTTAATATATTAAGTTCAATTCAAACTCGTCTCACCTCCGACTACCCTACAGTGTCTTTTGGCTGCGTACTCTGCCTCATCATGCTATATTGTAAAACACGCCAGAGTGGTCCTTTTTCAGTATATTGCTCTCAAGCAACTGATATTTGAGGTAAATATAATTGAAATGTATGCAAAAGCATGGAATTGTATCTTCATTTTAATTACTTCCTGTTGATTTTTATGGTAATATACCCCTACTCTCTCCTTTCGCTCCCCCTCTTTACTGTATTCATCATGTGTCCCTGTAGGTATATATGCTTTAGTGATGTTCACTCATAATTAAATATTGTGGCTGATGCCTATGTTTTTTAGTAAAATATGGAATTTCAAGTACACGAATTTCAAGTTCCAAAAGCATGTTGTGTTCAATAACAAAAATATATTTAAATATCCAATGAATCTTAATGCATTATCTTCAAAATTATATCTGAGAATCAAGGAGAGAATCTCATTATTTACCCATAAAACATATAATTTCAGCTCCACGTAAGAAACCCTAAAATATTAAGAAACTCTATAATATTTTCATTGCTTGGAAAATTGCCAGCGTGGATGTAACTAGTTTTGCAAATAGGCTATAAAATATTAATCTTGCTGCGGTTTGGAGTTACTATTTAAAATGATACTATATAGAATGTTGCTAATGTATTATTTTCTTTCTTTCAGGTTACAATACGTACACATTTAACGATTCAGTGCATACAGAACGGGTTCCGGATGAGATTCTTAGTGTAACATATGAAGATGGCAAATGGAGCAAACCATACTATGACTGCGGAGGTGGAAATATTTGGATGCTAACATACACTGTTCCTTTCTTCGGATATAAAAATAGCACCTACTTTTTCAAGTAAGAAAATGATTCTATATATAAATTCAAAATTAAGTAATTTATTAACTATATTTCACATGTTATTCGTTAGTAATTACTAAAATATTTTCATGTTTCGATGGTTATTTTCGATCTAGGTTTATATGGTAGATTAAGGAAGATATTTTTTCAATATGTAAATCCGAACCGACACGAATCGAACACATATCCTATCCACATGAATCTATAGAGTACGATGTAACAAGGGAAGGTTTCTAGTTCCCTTCCCTGAGAGAGGTCTCAAAACGCTTCAAAGAACTCTTTTACTATCCTAGAGATAAATGTTTTTCTTTCTTATCCATCAAGAAAATATTTATTTTGTAACTGAAATAAGCCAGTGTGCCAATTAACTAAATGCATATATTTTTCTTTCATACTCATTACTCTTTCTTCTTAATGATCAGTCTCAAACAAGCTATACTTGTGATAGTTTTGCAGTCAATGCATTGTTGTCAGTGCTTTAAGTATTATCACAACTCCAACAACAAAACGAAATGGCAAATGGATATCTACCTAATTGCATTAGGTTTGCCAGTTGGAATTCACGAGGCACCAAATATGTAAGAGATGATGGAGAGAAGAGAAATCTCGGCTGTCTTTACAGTGACCTACTTGTGTAATACTTACGAATTACGCATAACAGCCCAGTAAATATAAGCAGAAAAATGGTTAAACTCGGAAATAATTCGTGAAAGAATGAAACTTGGCAGAAATGTAATAATACTTGTTGAACAAAACAGCATATCGATATTCCCCACTTTTCCAGGCTGTGCTTCGACAGCCATTTTAGAAACCTGACGATAAAAATAGCTCTTCTGCCTTTATCTCATAACGGTGGCTCTTATGTAAATTTTTCAGGAGTACAAAATTAATGATCGTGTTTTCTTCCAATTCGTTATTACCAATTTTTACATAACGAACTGTTATCAAGTTAAAACTGGTTTTAATCGAGTAAATTTCAACTCAACAGGAAAAAGCATTAAAAAGAAAGATATCTTTTACTTTCAGGAATAGGCAAAAATCTGAAAACATTCTGGTACGTCGAAAATGGCTGGATAGATTCATCCCAACTTTGGATATCGGTGATGGGATAATGGGCTTCATGTCGACCTTCTTGATAGCAGCCATCTTGGATTGATAAAATGAAGAAGATATCGTATGGTTTATCATTTTATTCTATCCCGTTTCCAAAGATGCAAATGTGAAATATTTTTGACCTACGTTTATTTATGTAGGCAATAGGGATCCTGAAAGATGATATATCGCTACCTATAGTATGTGATCAATGTGCAGGTCATTTTGCTACGCAGCATAACACATCAGGTTTAACGGTGGCTTGTCTATTCTGGATCCGTTGCTGGAGATGGTGTAGGTCGTTATTTGTTCTCAATACGCTGCGTCTTTAGATGGCTCAGAGATAAAAATCATCCAGAGAAGAAAACGTTCTCGCGAAGGATGTTCAGGTATTATTAGGGATGTAGGATTCATCACAATATTTGCCACAAGTGCTCTTATCTTATTCTCGTCGGTTGCAGCCCTCGATCGTCCACTGTGTTCCCTGTTGTGCGCGAATCCTGTCTCTTCAAATTGCTTCAATATCTGTTAAGACTGTTGCATGTGCTCTGTCTCCTCTCTGACAATGACGCTCATTCAACTCATCTGTTGTCACCCTGACTCTGTGACCACCACTCATCAGAACAGTCTCGATCCGTGTATGAAGGGTTGGCGCCATGCTGTATCGCTTCCAACGACAAAATGATAAACTACTACCTTTCTCCAAATCCCAAAACGCATACTCCCTATATTCTAAAAAATAAACGTATGTAAAAATACTTCATATTTGAATTTCTGGGAACTAGCTAGTCTGAAACGATATGTCACATGATGCCCCTTCTTCATTTAAAGTTCTCGACGTAAAAACAACATAGCGGCTTTCGAGAAGGCAGGCATGAAGCCCATTTCCCCATCACCGATATCCAAAATTAGTCTCAATTTATCCCACCACTTTCTACTTTCCAGGGTGTTTTCAGACTTTTGCCAATCTCTGTCGTTAAAAGCTCCCTGTTTTAAAATTTGTTTTTCTTTTCAGTTGGAATTCGCAAACATTAAAACGAGTGATAACGTTGTAATGGTTCGTTCCATATAAAAATTGGTAATCAAAACCTGTACAGAAAACAAAACATGATCTTTAATTTTGTACTCCTGAAACACTTTTCCACGGGGCCACCGTTTAGAAGATAAAGGCTAAAAAGATCACTTTTAGCGCCATTGTTTCAAAATGGGGGCCTAAGCACAGCCTGTGAGGATGGGGAGCTTTGATATGTTCTTTAGTTCAACAAGTACTACATTTCTGCTAAGCTTCAAGCTTTCCCGAATTTCTTCCGAGTGAGTGTCAAATTTGACAGGACTATAATAAATCTCTGATTGGGAACGAAAAATACGTAAGTGAAGAACGTATACGTTATTGTTTCTTTCTCACTCATTGCAATATCAATAACCAAAATTAGTAATTCACATTGATAACTCCGTCAATTACATGATATTACTATCGCGAGATAGAATAGGAAGCAATGCATTCTCTCAACCTGAAAGTTGAATCAGTTCTACCTGTTACACCAAACAACATAAGGTTAATAAATTCAAATTAAATTAAAACCAGGAATAAATTACTTTTCTTTGTATAACTCTTAACCTTTTAGGAAACACACTGGAGAAATGGCAAATCAAACAAATCAGTTGGGGTTCACAAACTATTCTATTTTATTTTAGTTATTAGACTGAACAATCTAGAATGATTGAATGGTTACTCTAAACCCCATGCATGTCTTGCTATATGATTGATATCCAGCCCAACCGTCCTACAAGGAGGATACCTTAATGTATTGGCCTTATCACTGTACTGGCAGTACAGATCGATCACCAAATAATATAACAATTAAAAACAGTTTTCTGATAAGGCTGATATTATTTAACAACAAAAAGAAATTAAAACGTAACAGTTTCGGAAGTATAGAACGTCCTTTTTCAGACTACAGTCTACAACTGAATATACAAACATTACTTTGGCAATAAAGAAAGAAGATCGTCTGTTACTTTCCACCAATCAGGGGTCGGCACAACTTTAACGTTCATTTTTCTCCAACAAAGCTGCTCTCTCACGGGCTAGCGCACCTGCAATTCACCTGTTAAATTTGATAAGCCACGAGAACAAAAACAACTTTTATTTGATAAAGGCAAAAAAATTTCTTCCTACGAAAATAACTCCTTCACAAGAAAACAAGTCCTTCGGTATACCGGCTTAAACAAAACATATTAAATAATACCGGTATTTATAAAGTTTGTAAAATTCTCACAAATTCAAATATTCCAGAGAAAAACAGAAAATAATACATAAGGTAAAATAACAATTAAATCAAGATAAATGAATAAAGATAAACAATATAAATGAATATATAACAATTAAAGCTCTCAAAGAAACTACTATAAGAATTGCCAGTTAGCATCCTCATATCGTTCCCTTTTTCCTCCTCCTCTCTCTCTTTTTCAAAGTGTCCTCCCACTGTTCATTAATACTATATCCACTGTTGCAGTCTATAGCCTTATCGGCTACCTCTCTTAGCCTTTTCGCTCCTTTCCACTTGCTAACTAATTGCCTACTTTCATATTCTACTACTGCTGGCCCTTCCCAGTTAACGTCATGATCTGTTTCACTGGCGTGCTTGAAAAAAGCATTAGTGTCTTCCCTTAATCTGACATCATTTATCTTGCTTTAAACGTTCTTGCAGACTCTTCTTGGTTTCACCCAAATGCATCAGGAAGATCAGGAGAATTTTAAAGAGAGAAGGGATTGAGACAAACAGGAAGCGTGGCATGAAGATATTATATCATATATAGTTAGGAGAAAGTGCAAGATGGATTCGCAACAAAGGAGGAGTTGTATTTGAAGTGTCGTGTAGGGTTTGCGATATGGTGTATGTGGGAGAAACCAAGAAGAGGCTGTAAGAACGTTTAAAGCAACACAAGGATGATGTCTGATTAAGGAGAGACACTAATACTATTTTCAAGCACGTTCGTACAACAGATTATGAAGTGAACTGGGAAGGGAAAACAGTACAAGAACATGAAAATAGCCAATTAGTTAGGAAGTCAAAGAAGCGAAAAGGATAAGAGAGGTAGCCGATAAGGTTATAAACTGGAACAGTGGATTAATGAAGAATTGGAGGACATTTTGAAAAGGGAAGAGAGGAGGAGGGGATAGAAGACGCTAACCGGCAATTCTTATTGCAGCTTTTTGAGAGCTTTAATTCTTATATATTTATAATTTTATTTATCTTTATTTAATTGTTATTTTGCTTTACTTTTTCCATTTTTTTATTTATCGTATTTCTTAATTTGTGAGAAGGTTACAAATTTACAAATACATTTTTATGTTCTATTGCTTAAGCCAGTATAGTGAAGGACTTGCTTTCGCGTGAAGGACGTGTTTTCGTAAGAAGAACTTTTTGACTTTTATCAGATAAAGTTTTTCTTTCTCGTGGTTCATCAAATTTAAAAGGAGAACTCCAGGTGGCTAGCCCGTAGGAAGGCAGCGCTATGGAAGGAAACTAAATCTTTAAGTAGTGCTGACCCCTGATTGGTGGAAAGTAAAAGACGATCTCCTTTTTTATTTCCTATGTAATATTTGTGTATTGACTCGTAGAGTGCAATCTGAAGAAGGAAGTGTTATACTTCCGGAACTGTTACGTTTTAAATTCTTTTTGTTGTTAAATAATATCAACCTTGTCAGAAAGCTGTTTTTCTTTATTCAAGATACAGTATATACAAGGCCATATTGTTGTAATACACAAGCTAGTAGTCATAGTGAAATCATATTAACATTGGACATGAGTTCCAGATCTTGCTGCTGGAATTAATATCATTTCAAACAACCAAAGATCCGAAGATCGATCCACGGAAATACTCTCTGAAACTGCGCACATCTCTTTTAAGTGAGCTTTCACTCAAGTTGAGGAAGGGGAAGGTCTATACATTTCTGTAAGCTAGAATTGATAACCGGAAAACATATACCAATTATTTGGTAAGATAAACGTACAGAAATACACCAATATCTTAATTACTAACTTTCCCTTAGTCTTACAGAACTTGCAAGTACATCGTAGCAGTAACAAACATTCGCTATTGTATCTTATCTTGGACAAGATCAAGTCAGTTTTTATCACGAGCACTTTTCACTTCTAACCTTGTTCCCGAAACGAACGCTCGGTCTTAACAATGGTCTTTTTCTCTCAAGGTTTTCAATCACGAAGTAATAGAATCCTCCCTTTTTCCCCACTCAGACTACATGGGTTTAACCACAGCAAAATGGGGGTAACATTTTGGCTGGGGGATGTGTAGGTAACCTAAGGCTGTTAATTACGTAAGAGCACGTGTCAAAAGAGTGGTTGGAGGAAGATAATGAGTTCATTGACGTCATTGTGGTGTTACGAGATGTGTTGTTAGATGAATCATGCGAGGTTTGCACATTTGTTGGTATGATGTTTGCTGGCGGTGACGTCTTCAGGTGTGGAAGTATCCCTCATTGAAGGGTAACATGATGGCTGTGACGTCATCAGGCGTCGGTAGTTCATTTACATCTGTTGATATGAGGTTTGGTCGCGGTGACATCATCAACCGTGGAAGTCCCCCATCTTTGAACGGAAACTGTAGTATGGTCACGGTGACGTCATCGAAGGCTGGCGCCTGGAAATTCATATTATGTGAAAGTGCAGGAAAGGGTGGTGAGTTGGTAAGATGTGAAGTTTGCCTAAGGCTGTTTATACTAGATCGTGACTGAATTAGTGATGAAATAATCAAAGATGTCGCCTAGAAATTTCCATCATGTGAGCTTTTAGTTGGAATGATGTTTGTACAAGATCGTGGGTGAATTTTAGCAGGGGAGAAAAGTTATGACATAACCCAATTTGTAACATCATTAGAAAATTAGGCTTGTTCTTGGTGACGCCATCCAAGATTGGGGAAAATGACCGTTTGGAAATTCCGCATCATGTGAACATTGAAATGGTGTACTGTTAAGGAAGATGTTTGTTTGAGCTGACCTAAATCTGGGGAGGTTAAATATTTTGTAAACTATTGGAAATAAGATGGTGGTAGGGTAGTTTCAATACTGAATTAGATTATGATAACAGCTCTAATAGAGCATTACCATTCAAAAAAGTGTCACCTTATTTTGATTGGCGAACGAGACCATACTCGTTTTTACTAGGTTGAGCACATCCTGGTGGTCAATTTTGCCCTTTTTATAACATAGTACTAACTACTCACATACTTATTCACATACTCATCTATTTTAAAAATTGCCTGTTTATTTTGATTGGTCAGACGGAATCAATACTCGTTTTTTTACCCAGGTTGAGCATATCCTAGCCCCTTTTTTACCCATGTTGAGCATATCCTAACTCGTTTTCTTTACCAGGTTGAGTACTCCTGGTGGCCAATTCAATTAGTTATTTTTTTCCTGCTAACCCCCAGGTTAGCTCCTTTTGAGGGTTACGCCCTTATTTCGAGATGAGCTTTACTTTGTAAACACTATATTTTATAATATACTTGCTGGGCTATGAGGTTTCTATAATATTTTCCATCACCTGTTTCTTTCTTTTCTTTTGTTATATTTTCTCTTTTCATAATATGCTCTTTGCCTTTAGGCAAATTTAGAGTCTAGAATGTGGATTCTTTTAGGTATGGTATTTTGTTGAATATTTGTTTATTCCGGCTTGAGATATGCTATATATTGTGGGCAGTCTTGGATTGATAGTGCGTCAGCCACTGCATAGTCCTCGTGTTGATCGGTTATATCGTTCTTGTATATTGTGCTTAGTAATGAAAGTGGTGTATGGATGAAAATCTGTCTTGGATTAAAGCTCACGTCGGTCTGGGTTGTATCTACTAGCAGGGGGTGATCATTTTGAAATTTTGTTCTTGTATATTTTAATCGTAGTTTCTGTATGTAATCTAAGATGTTTGCGAATGGGACTTGGTCGTATAGTTCTCTGGTTGGGCTGGCCAGTTTAATGCGATAGGCAATTCGAAAGGCTTTCAGTTTTTCATAGTAAAAGGCTGCGGCTGCGATCCAGGCTGTGAAACCATAAGTTAGGACCGGCCTTAGAAATACTTCGTAGGTCGTAAGAATTGTTTCAAGGCGTAGACCCCAGTTGGATCCCGTCAATCTTCTGAGCAGTTTCAGTCTATTGTATGCCTTTTCGGTCACCTTATTCAGATATGGGCACCATGTTAGCTTCTGGTCAAATGATATGCCAAGGTATGTGACTTGTTTTCCTGGTCTTATGGGCGTATTGTCTACTGTGATCGATAGTTTGTTAGGATTTCGGTGAACTTTGGAGCGTCGGTTCTGTGGGATAAAAACTATTGCTTGTTTTATTTGAGTTTATGTTTAGTTGTCATTTGTTACACCATGTAACGAAGCTGGCAATGGCGTTGTTTAGACTATTGTTTATGCTTTGGATGTTTTTTCCTGCAGATAGGAACGCAGTGTCATCTACGTATTGGAACAGATGTACATTGTCGGGAAGGCTGGGGAAGTCCGCTACGTAGAGGAGGTACAGTAGTGGTGATAATGCTGAGCCCTGTGGGACACCGCTCAGAATTAAATATGGATGTGAACTGCTATTGTTAATGTTTACGTAGGAAAGACGATTTGACAGAAAATGGAATGTGAACCTTATGTACGCAGCGCGAAGTTTGAGCTTGATGAGTTTATAGAGGAGTCCATTGTGCCATACACTATCGAATGCCTTTTCCAAATCAAATCAAATTAAACATGATGGTTTGAGTGAATTGTAGTTTTCGGTTATTAGATTTGTGAGTCTTAGTAGTTGATCATTGATACTGAAGTTCGGTCGGAAGCCAGCTTGTTGTAATGGTAGTAAATCATATTCAGTAATATGTTGGTGTATCCTGTAAACCAGTATCCGTTCCAGTATTTTGCTGAATGTTATTATGAGTTGTATTGGCCGATATGAATTAACAGAATTTGTCGGTTTATTTCGTTTCGGAAACATAAGTTTTTTTTATATTTTCCAGTCCATCGATTGAAGCCTGTTCGTAGTATAAACGTGTAAATTGTTGCTAGTAGATTGATGAACGAGGCAGGAGCTTCTTTGATGTGTCGGTAGCTTATATTGTCGATACCTGGTGCTGAGTTTCGTTTGTTCTTTATGGATCTATTGATGTCTTCTGTGGTAATTTCTACTGTAAGAGGGTTAGTATCTGGCATGGGATGACTGATATTTGGTTGGAGTATATACGAGTCTGGGTTTAGTCTCTCCACTGGATGTTGGTATGGATTGTGCCGTGGAGGTAGAGTGAGAACTTCTTGCAAGTAGTCAGCGAAAGCATTGGATTTTTCTCCGTCGGTGGTGAGAGCTGCGTTGTTTTGTAGTAAAGGATATGGACTTGACGTATATTGCCCTGTTAGCATCTTAAAGCGCTTCCAGTATTTGGTCGGGTGGCTGGTCTCACCTAAGGAGTTGCAAGCTTTGATCCAATTTCTGAGTTTGTAAGCTTTCAGGTAATTTGAAATTCTCCTCTGTATTCGTCTGTGGTGCCGTAGGGCTTCTAGATTTCCTGTTCTGAGGTATTCCTTGTATAACTGTTTAGATCTCTTTTGCATTTTTGGGTATTGAGGTGGAAGTTTCGGGTTGTTTGTAGTCGATGTGGTTGTTGGTATGTGATTCTTAGCTGCGTTTTTAAGAGCCGTTTTCATTTTTCCTACAGTCGTGTATAATTCGTTCTCAGTTTCTGGTCCATTTAGGTTTTCTATCTTTTCTTCTATTGTGCTGCGGTATTTTGTCCAGTTGACCTTATCATATCTAGGAATAGTACGGGTGAATTTACACTGTCTGTTGTTGGTTTGGTTGTGGAATTGTAGTGTAAGGTTTATAGTGTCGTGATTGCTTCCGGTTGTATCTAAGACTTCCAGTTGGCAGCGGTTGGTTAGATTTGTAGATGTTATAACTATATCTGGGCTGGTGTTGCTTACAGGTCTTGTGCGGCGAGTCAGTTTATGAATTTCACCAGTGGTGCTTGTCGTGATGTATGTGTTGAATCGAGTTTTCTGTCTGTCTGTTCTACTGTGATAGTTTATGTCTGCCATGATGATGTAGTTGCGGAAGTTATTTAATATATATTGAAAGAATTCATAGGGTATTGGTTGTTTAGGTCTGATATATATGGTTGCCACAGTAATGTAAATAGATTTAAAGTACCATGTTGCGATCAAATGTTTGGGTAGGTTTGCTAAGTTTGGTTCGTCTCTACGGTAGGCTATTGATGGCTTGAATCCTAAGAGTACGACGCCGTTAGCCCTTTGTGCGTTTGCTTTGCTGTCGTCTCGTAAAATTTACTTGTTTCTTATTTTACATTGCATTTTTGGTGTTAAGTACGTTTCATTCAGTAGGAACATATTGATATTTTCATCTAGTAGGAGTTGATCATAATAGTATTTTGTTTTTAGTTACTGATCTGACATTCATGAATAATAAAGCAATAGCCTTTGCGAAGTAGCATACAATGTTATTGCTGCTTTGTTTGGCTCTATACTTCGGGTTCATAATGTGATGAATGAAAGTGAACGTACGGACGAGAGTATGTAGCATTGAAGTTGACTCGGAGTATGGGTTTAGGTGCGTATTGTACTTGTTCTGGTATATGAGGTCTTAAAAACGGATGGATATTTTGTAATGTCATGGTTATGAAGCCAAGCATTTCCTCTATTGTCACTGGTTGGTATATTGAAGTGGGTTGAGCTGATGTTCATGTAGCTTGATCTGTTTTCTCCTGTGTTCTTACTGGTACTATAAGATGTGTTTTTCTTCTTAAGGTGCTGGCTTTGCCTTACACTTGTAGCTGTAAGTTGGATGTGCTTCACTGCACTGTGAGCATTTCGATTGTTGTTGTAGGTTTGTACATTGTCGGGTATTATGTGGCCCACTGCAGAATCCACATTTCGGATGTTTTGTACATTTAGCTGTTGTGTTTTCATTATATGTTTGGCACTTCTCGCAACGTATAGGCTGTGGTTGAGTTGTTTGCGATGGTTCTACATGGTGTCTTTTCCAATATATCATAGCCCCATTTGTTAGTAAATCTTCGATTGTCTCTTGAGGTCCCTTACCATGTAGGTTGAACCTTCCTTGCACATGATGCGGATACATTTGATGATAGAATACCCTTCTAGTTGTAGTTCATTTTGTATCTCCTCATCTGTGTACGATGGTAGGACGCCACGGATTACCACGGAAAGAGCTGGTGGTGATCTAGGATGCGGCATTTGTTTCGGTTCACGTTTGTCAAGCTGTGTGATCTTAGTGTTTTTTCCGAATATTTTAAAGAAGCACTTGTCGCTAATAGTTTTCATCAGATTCGGATCTGGAGATTTCATAATGTAGCCATTCCTAGTTGGTATGATTTGACTTATTGCTGCTCGAGGTATGTAGTTAGTCAGCTGGAACGATATCTGCTTGTTGTTTTTAAATCTGGTGTCAAAGTTTGATAGTAGAAAATTAGAGTTCTGAGGTTTGTCTGTCTCAGTTTGATTTCCGAGTTCCACGCTGTCGTTTGAGGATTCACTAAGATTGTGCTGCCTTTTGCTTTGTAGTGGATATTTTGAGCGTGATCGATGAGCTCTTGGTTCTATTTTCCTCTTTTCTGCTACTGTTGATTTATGAGGGCCAAGTATGACCTGAGGTAAACCGGTGTGACCTATTGGTATCTTGTTTGTCATGGCGCCTTCCATTTGCCGTGAGACAGGTGTCGTCATATTTGAGATCACTCCTGATGCTTAGGTGTTTATAAATTGAACAATATATGCAAACTCGTAACAGATATTAAAGTGATATAAATTTTATACATAACCGATTTCAGAGTCCAATGAATAGTTAAAGTCAGAATATTTGAGCTAGAATATTAATTAGCCAAAATTATGCACTCCCAGTAGCGGGAAGATGTTTGTAAGTAAAGTTCGTTGACCGTATTTTATACTGGTGGCACTCCCAGCGTAGAAATATTTATCTGTATCACTTATTTATTCTGGGGTGAGACCCAGAGCCTTAGTGAAAGATTTTAGACGTTGAAGATGGCTCAAATTTACCCTCCGACATGGAAGAATGCCGTCAATCCTATTGTGGTCGTATATATGCACTTCTCGCCTGTACGTCTGCTATACAGAGTCCTCGCTATCACATTAACGAACCATATCTAGGCTAGGTTCAGTTAAAAAATATAGGTTAGATTGTCTCTTACCCTCCGACACTGTAAAATGTCGTCAATCCCAAAGAGATTGTACACGAACCGGTCTCTCTTATGCGTATTCAACACAAGATCATCGCTGGCACGCTATCTAGTCACAGTTGGGCTAGGTTTTTCGAACTGTCGCAGAAAAGTTAACCAATCAGAGTTAAGCTAGGTTTCAGTTATGTTAGTGATTTTTTTTTTACAACTGCTAGCCTAAGATAAGCTTAGACTAGCACCCCCCAGAGGGCTGTACCCTCTTTATGGGAAGAGGAATTAGGATACTGTAGATATCAAGGGAGATTGGTAGTTGGGCTAAGGGTTGTTATTTTATTTTAATTATTCTTTATTTCTTATAATATAATAAACAAAAAATCATGTTAGAGTATTATGAGTTTGCCTCATAATCATAAATGTTGGTAGTGGTTAGTTAAAGGCGATGAGATGAATTATGGGCATGCGGTGCAAATAAACATCACAACACTTTGGCACATTAAAAGACGAATGAATGAAGATCTTCTGTACTAGGGGCGACTCTAGTCCGTGATGGAGACAGGTGAGCCCTAGTGTTCAAAATGATTACAGTGCAGAGTATGAGGGTGCTACAAAATGAGGAATGTCAGGAGAGCTGTATGCTGATATGAGTGGCATGTCCGGATGGTCAGGTGGTAGAGTGTATTGGTAAAGTGTACAGAGCAGAGATAGAGGTGTGTGCGTATATTTGGCTGGTGCTTGTTGTTGGTCATGGGAATGTAGAATGTCGTGAAATAAAATATGGTTTGTTTCAAGCCGGTTCGTAATGTATCGGATACGTAGTTTTTCTATGTGTAGTAGGAGATGTGGAAATGTGATTCTGTTGTAGAGTTCCTGGGTTGGGCTGGGAAGTTTTACTCTGAATGCTATTCGTAAGGCATGACGCTCCAGAATTTGTAGTTTATGGTAGATGTGATAAGAGGCGGCAATCCATGCTGTGAGTCCGTAGGTTAACACTGGTCTGAGAAATACCTTATATGTGTTGAGTATGGTGTTTGAGTTTGGTCCCCATGTTGTGCCTGTGAGTCGTTTTAGAAGGTTGAGTCTATTTCTGGCTTTGGATATGATTTTGGAAAGATGAGGGCGCCATGTGAGATGATGATCTAGAATGAGGCCGAGGTAGGTGACGGTTTTGGATGGTTTTATGGGTTCATGAAGGACGGTGAGGGAAAGCCGGTTGGGATTTCTTTGGACCTTTGAGCGACGCTTTGGTGGGATGAAAACAATTGCTTGTGTTTTGTGGGAATTTATGGTGAGTCCCCACTTACTGCACCAGGAAGTGAAGGTGTTGATGGCTTCGTTCATGGTACGATTGATGTGCTGGATGGTAGAGCTAAGTGCAAGGAAGGCGGTGTCATCAGCATATTGAAAAATATGTATATTGGAAGGTAATGGGGGTAGGTCAGCAACAAAGAGGAGATAAAGAAGTGGGGAGAGGGCAGAGCCTTGAGGGACTCCGCAGTGTAGGAATATGGGATGAGATGTACTGTTGTTGATAGATATGTATGCAAGGCGATTTGTGAGAAAGCTGTAGATGAAACGAATAATTGTGATGGGTAGTCGGAATGACTGGAGTTTGTAGATGAGGGCGGAGTGCCAGACTTTGTCAAATGCCTTTTCTAAATCGAAGAGGACAAGACAGGAAGGGTGACAACGGTTGAAGTGGTTGGTGATCATATTAGTTAAGCGAAGGAGTTGGTCGTTTATGCTATACGAAGGGCGAAATCCTGCTTGGTGAAGAGGAAGAAGGTTGTATTGGTCTAGGTGGGTATGGAGGCGTTGTACTAGGATTTTCTCTAAGGTTTTACTGAAGGTTGATGTTAATTGGATCGGCCGGTAGGAGGATACGGAGCTTGGAGGTTTATCAGGTTTCAGGAACATGAGAGTTTGTGATGATTTCCAGGGTAAAGGAAAGAAGCCGGTGCGTAATATAAAGGTATAGATGGCTGCAAGGAGCTGGATGAGAGATGGGGGTGATTCTTTCAGGTGGCGGTATGTGATGCTATCGTTACCGGGTGCGGTTTGACGTTTGTGAGTTAGGATGCGTGTGAGATCTTCGGTGGTGATGGGTGCAGTAAGTGGATGATCGGGAAGATGATGCTCTGTATTTGGTTGGAGATGAGGTGATGCGAAATTCAAACGTTCTGCAGGATGGCGCCTTTGA
>JAGDQP010008347.1:34983-63353 GCA_022664845.1 Lepisma saccharinum | reverse complement strand
AAAGGTTCTTATTTATAGGAATTAGGCACTTTAGACAAGCAGCGCCGCGCCCGTCTTTCATAAGACACCTTCCTTTACTTACCCACCAACTCCATTTCTCCTGTAAATTTTCCATTTTTGGCGACGTAAAACTATAACAGCACCATTATCTGACAATCGTCGATAGAATGCATTCAGGTGCAAAGCCAAGTAATTTTTTACTCTATTAAGTTTGAATACGTAATGTATTGCTGATAAAGTGTACCGGTAATGTACCCTTGTACATAGGGTAAAAGGGGTAATTAGAACCAATTTGGGGGGGAATTGGCAAATAAAAAGAATGGTGCGAATGCAACATGCATGTTAATCACATGAAAATACATTATACAACACTTGGGAGTAAAAGATATATATATGTATACTAAGATGAAAAATAATCGATATATAGCAAGTATTTCAGAGTTGCTAATTACATCCAAGGTCTCTCGAGCGCTTTGGAAGGTCTGGTCGTTGACAGTACTTTTTTTTAGCACCCTTCCTCCACTCCGTGATGGCAGGTCGCATGACGTCACAGAGGAGCATAGCTAGTTTGTTGTCTCCGTGCGAAATAGGCGTGTTTATGGCTCTCATACTTCAGCATTGAAGTCGGTAACACAAGGAGTCAAGTACATGTACAGTACATGTATGTACATGTACATACAGTATGCACATTAGCTACATGATAACCAAGTAAAAATAAATACTAACTACATAATAAACATTTATAAACTTACGTACAGCAGTTGGAGGGTACCACTGGAGAACAGCTTTAGAGCCATTGTTTCTGTGTAGCTGTATTTCTTCTTTTCGCTTTTTGCGTTCTTCGATTTAAAAATCGAATTTCGAAAAATGTTCTCTCTCTACAAAATAACTTCATTTTTCGAGAATCTTGGTTTGAATGACTTTTGTTTTAGTACGGAATATCTCGAAATATATTTTCGCATTTTGTTAGTTTCCATGCATTTTGTAGAGGGAGAAACAAGACGATCACGCGACATAGTTTCAATCCATCCTTTTTTAATGAATTAGATTCATCAATTTCGCGGGCGTCGATGTTTTTACACTGCTTTGCGATATATCCCGCGACATATCGCAAAGTCTCCATTTCTTCTCTTCAGAATAAAGTAAGCATTTCAGTTGATTGTTGATTATCATGCTGGGGTTCGAAGGCAACGTCATTTGTTCCTTCATTGTGATTCTCTTTTTTTCTCTTGCAGTTGGGTTAGGTTTCTCAAGAAAGAGATCAAACACAAAACTTAACATCACGGAGTCATCTGCGTGTTCGACTGGAGCACTTACAGGATGGGGGAGGCGACAACGTAATAGCAGCAAACGTAATCGATGTTTGACTTCGACTGGAAGAGGATTATTGTAAAAATGGCCCAAACCACGAAGTTGAGAGAAAAGGTTTTCTAACGCGTCTTAATTTAATTTCCTCGTTAGAATATAATTCAGTCCTTTTGCTCTTAAGTCAACGAAAATTTCCCTTAAACTGCGGATAGATAACAAACACCCTAGCTGAAAAGGTAGTAGGCTATTTTTTTTCTCCTATGTACTCAATAAGATGAACATAAATTACGGGTATTTGAAAATAAGGTTTTGAGAAAGATATACGGGCCGAAACGGGACGAGATGACTAGAGAGTGGAGGAGACTGCATAATTAAGAACTCTGTACGATTCACCAGATGTTGTAAAAATAATGAAATCACGACGACTAAGGTGGGCAGGTCATGTAGCTCGGAGGGGGGAGAAACGCAGATTATATTCTATCCTGGTTGGAAGGCCGGATGGAAAAAGGCCATTGGGTAGACCGAGACGTCGTTGGGAGGACAATATTAGAAGAGATCTTCGTGAAATAGGTGTTCGTGATGAAAACTGGCTTGCTATTGCCCAGGATAGAATCCAATGGCGAACGTTTGTTACTGCGGCGATGAACTTGCGAGTTCCATAAGCCATAGAGTTAGTTATGTACTCAATAAGAGCGGCAGTGTGGCGAGAAAACAGTTCCTTTGCTGGTGCAACTCTTTGCCTGTCATTCTGCTGTACTGAGGATTCCATGCTATTTCGTAGCAAGACATTTCATAGAGCGACAATTCGTAGCCGCGACACTACGTAGCATGATTATAATAGTCGGTATTTTACGTGACGACAACAATACGTAGCCGCCACCTTACATAGCGATAGTGATACGTAGCCACTACATAACTTCAATTTTACGTGAATATAATTCGTACTCCGGATAGTGCGAGATTCCTTAACGTCTAACGTGCAGCTTTATTTCATACTTACCAATTTCTATCGTGACTAAGTTTCGAGCGTTTATGTTATAGGAAACTGCCTGATATATTTACAGTTTAATTTTATCATACTTCGTTTTACGTTAGGTTATTTTCAGTTTATGAGATAGGTAGCGATTCACCTAGCAAATGCTTGTGGTTAAGCTGAGTGAAGATTTTTTTTGCCACACACCGTATTAACATTTTCTGAAGAATACTTATTTTTCTTAGTCGATAAATGTTAAGACCACAGTGAAAGTTAAAGTTTTGTAATAATTATTAATATTGTATAGCAAAATAGTGTGAATAGCAACAGATTACATAGAGCGACAATACATAGACATGACAATTCGTAGCGAGGACACTACGTAGAGGCCACACAATTCATAATATTAATGATTCGAGCGGAGATCATCGTAGTGTACGGAGGTCTTGGCGGTTGCTCGTTGAGTAGGCAGTGTTACGTGCCGGTTTGGTGTGTGAAGTAGTGATACTGGTCTAATTGGGAGCTATCATAGTTTCCCTGAACACCAATTTTCTATTGCGTACATGGAGCAATACTATAGACAACATACTATACAAATTGACTTTCATACGGTGATAGAACGACCTTCTACTTTGGAATTACATAAAAACATAGTTGAAGTGTTACAAGTAAATGCATAGGAGATTACGCAAATAAAACCTCATGCTTATTATCGCGTAGTATACTTACAATGTAACTCGGAACAAACAGTGCAACGCATATTACAAAATACAAATGGACAAGTGACATTTACATTTAATCAACGGCAGTATCAGTTACCTATTAGCAAGGTTTATGAAGATATTTCTCAAATTTCGATTGCGTCCTTACCCCAATTTTATCCAGACGATTTAGTGAGTGAATACATGAGCAAGTATGGGACAGTGGTTCTAATTGACCGTCCGAAATTTCCAGACTCACATCTGCTTCGAGGAGTATATAATGGACGCCGCATAATACATATAAGACGTAATCAAGTCAAACTATCGATATACGCAGTAATAGGTAAATACCCTGTGCAATTTTTCACGCAAGAACTGAATAGATTGTGTGAGCAGTGGTCAAAAGGAATATACGGGAACGACTTGTCGAGTACTTCAACCAACAAAACCAACAGTAGAGGGAGTGCACCGACCAATAAATCTACGAAGGGAAGCATCTCCACAGCTGGATTATTTGACGCTCACCTTTCCCAATTTGAAACCACGTAGCAGCTCCGTACCGGGTTTTTGCTTGGAAGAAAACGTTACAACTACAGTCGAACAGAGAGACGGGAACCTCCTAGATATTCCTTCTACATCAGTCATCTTAGAGAACTCAGGTAATGGAGTGCAAAGTGATTACCAGCAACAGGTAAGTACGATAGACAACATTCAAGTGAAGTTGACAAATGAGGCCATAACTGTGTTGAAAAATAATATCAGTAGTTTACCTCAGCATACAGTTAATGAACATACGTCAAGGATTTTGACGGGCTCGAATTTAGAACAGTCAAGGTATTCCCAGCTGGGGAGTCTAGAACAAACAACATTGAATAAAGGTAATGAAGTGGTGTCGATTGATAATACAGTGAGGGCGGACAGCATACAGCAGGAATGTAGCGAGCCTTTACAAGTGATGGTAGTGGAAGAACTTGCAGATTTAGGGGCGACTGTTGAGCTGAGTGGTGATTCATCCCCGAAGTTAGTAGACTGTGTAGCATTGCTCGAACAAGGTCTGGCTCAGGGTAGCAGTCAGGTTGGGGGAAAGGAGTTGAAAAAGAAATCGCATAAAATTAGAAATCCCTAACGGTCACCTCATAGAAAACCTTCCAATCCAGTCTCGAAAAAAATTCGCGCCGGGAAACTGGGCAGCAACTAATGGTAGAACTGGTCACAAGTGAGCGGATGTTTTTGCTCCGGGTTCGTTCTTCCATAAAATTGGTGAATCAGCAGGAACAATAGCACAAGCAGTTAGAGCAGGATGGAGATCAATGGGAGATGGTTCTTTATATGGTGGGTTTGGTGTTGTGCGGCGGTGTCCACGACGGATGGCCACAATGGTAGTAGTGCGGACGGTCAGCAGAAAATATTTGTTGGTATTAGTGGAGTGAATAATGTAAATAAACAGCAGACTCAAACATACGGGTTAGCTACTTATAATTTAGCAGCGGCGTATTCAATGGCGAAAATTCAAGCTTTAGAAACAACCTTGGCATGGCAAGGTATTGACATCGCTGTGCTTACGGAAACTACAAATTATCCATTGTGTTCGAAGAATTACCATTTTTGTAATAATTTCATGCCACATGCAACCCGCGGAGTAGGTATAGTTTGGCGTAAAGATATACGGTTACATAAGAGTGGGAGACTAATCTCAGCTAATATATTTGGCATGCATATAGGGTACGAAATACCGGACAGATAGTGATAGACTCTTTAGCGAGGAAATACCACTGTTGTTACACGATTTAAGAGCCAGTAAGTTCATTATTTTGGGGGACGTCAATACGACTTCTTCCCAAAGCGATTCTACTTCCCCCACGGGTGTAAGTGAAACTTACAGCTCGATTTCTTGAAATCTTATAATTTGGTTGATTTATGGCCGACCTTTCATCCGAATTCTTTTGGTCCAACTTTTATACAGGGAGGGGGGGGGGGGGAGCGAGTCGTATTGACGTAATTTTGATATCAGACAATTAAAGGCATGTAGCAAAGGATATCTTTCACCACAAACATGCTTTGTCCGATCACTCGATGGTGAGTACAAAGGTACAATTGCCTA
This sequence comes from Lepisma saccharinum, assembly GCA_022664845.1. Taxonomy (NCBI): domain Eukaryota; kingdom Metazoa; phylum Arthropoda; class Insecta; order Zygentoma; family Lepismatidae; genus Lepisma; species Lepisma saccharinum. Next base: position 58,270 of record JAGDQP010008347.1, on the reverse strand, counting down.
AGTACAAGTTTTTGATAAAACATTATAGGTGGTCGTTCAAAAATGCGCTGTTAGAACAAGAAGAGTTTGTAAGTCAGGTGGGGTATTGGTTGAACGATTTACAAAGTTCGTACTCAAATAAAAACGCACCAGTTGGTAGACGTTGGCTTAAGGTGAAACAGTGTCTCACTTACAATACTAGGGCATATACTAAACAGATAACAAGTGCCGAACGTAAGCAAGAAGCTTATTATTATAGATTATTACAGGAAGCGGTGACTGCCCATATAGCCGGTGTCGATCATCTGCGGGACATACGACATTTCCAAGCCATACTTCGTCAGAAAGTAGTGGAACAACGCAGTTCCGATTCCATGGTAAGACGATTTCAGAAACAGCATTAAAGAAGCACCTTCGGTTCCATTGTTAAATCAGGGGAAAAAGGAACGACAAAGTACACTTGAATGCTACCTTCTTAGCTGAAGATGGTAAGAGTTATAAAGGGGGGGGGGGAAGTTGATAGCAAAATTTTTGAAGAATTTAAAACTTAATTTTGTAAATAAGATATTCCTCCCAGTGAGGAATCAAAAGAGTTTATGGAGTTATTAGATTCCACACAAGAGCAGTTGAGTGAATCGGAAGGTAATTGGTTGATGCGTGATTTCACTTTAAAGTAAGTACAGGAGGCTCTTTACGAGATGCTTGACGGTCCAAGTATATTTAAAATTCCAACATATTCTTTTACCTCTTTTAGTACAAGCGTATAACGAACTATGGAGGGGTAGCATGTTACCAGAGGCCGTTTTTGACGCATACGGAATATTAATTAGTAAAAAGAAGGTCGGTGGACCTTATGAGCATCAACGTTAAGCATTGCAAGATTTACGACTGATATCCCTGTTTAATGTTGATCATAAATTGTTAATGAAATGTTTGGGAAATCGGTTGAGTGTGGTGAGTTCAAACTTGTTACACCCCACACAATATGGGTTGCCGGGAAGGAGACCGATCCATGAGATTGCGATGTCTATCCGGGAAGTCATTCGCTTCACAAACATCATGAAAATGGATAATGTAGCATTGCTTAGTACAGACTACTCACAAGCTTTTGATAATATTCACCATGAATATTTAAGGACGGTTTTACTAGAGAGTGGTTGCCCGGTCACATTTGTGACAGTACTACTACAAATATTGACTAGAAGAACTATGAGATTAGTGATCAATCAGGGTATCACGCCGAGCTTCGCTTTGCACAGGGTTGTCCCCTTTACCCGTTACTGTTTTCCATTGCATTAGCTCCTTTAATTACTATAGTTAACAACTCCCTAGCTGGTGTTGTTTATAAAGGGAGTTGTTGTAAAATGTTCACATATGTGGAGGACTGCACTTTCATTATACGACACCAATATGAACTGCTAAGGGTCTTAGATACCATCAAGGGCGTTAAACAAATTATGGGTTTAACCTTAAACGTTGCGAAAACACAATTCATGCCTTTGAGCGAGACGCATCCATTTCACGGCTATCATAACTTAGCGGTATCATCGCAGATTAAAATTTTGGGGATCTCTTGGCAGCGAAATCTCAAACAGACAGCTACGAGTAATGCAACACGTTTAGCTCACGCGGTAGAATAATTCAATTCAAAATGGCGTTTACTACCCTCGAAGCTAGGAGTCGGTTTCTAACTACGTATGTCTTCAGTATGGCTACATATTTTATGCAAACCTTTCTCTTCTCAAAAAATATATTAGCACAATTGGTGAAACAGCGGATACTTTCTATGGAGAGGACACATTATGCGGGTGCCACGGGACGTATTAGTGTTGCCACGTAGTAATGGTGGTATAAATTTGCATAATTTAGAATGAAAATCACATGCTTTACGACTAAGAAGGTTGATCCAAATTTGAACTGAGGATGCAGATATGTTTTTACACACCTGGTTATTTGAAATTTTCAGACTGAGTCGTTTGCCCTTAGCATTGCATGAGCACCATGGCAACGTCTTATCCCAGATCAGCTGGATGTATTCACGCAATTGGCATACGACTATGTCAATACGGAGATAACGGGGGAAACGAAAGTGAAGACCTTGTATATGCGTCAATAATCACAACATATTAATCACTTATGGGCGGGCATCATAAACAAACATTATGTAAATGACCCCAGAGTTTGGAAAAATTTAGCTAAGGTAGTGGAATTCACGCACATTCATAATTTATGGTTTCTAATAATTCATAAGGTGATTGTCCTAAGAACGACATTGTTTCAATTACAGATTATAACTAATACGTTCTGCACTAAGTTCGGTGAGCCCGAATTTTTTTTTACATCTACTAACAAGATGCCAGCACTTGAACCAGTGTCTCAGCACTTTACATGGTTGGCTTAATACTTTATGGCAGACGGTGAGGCCTTTTTCGCACACGCTCAATTATGCGAGGACCCCGATCCATTGGTACCTTCCACTGGTAAAATGAGGTAAAAGTATTTACCTCATTTTAGCAATCATTAACAAGATCGTCAGTATAAATTTTCTTAACCTCTTTCCGCTCCACAGCCAAATCAACGAGGTGAGTCAATCATCGGAAACTAATGACCGAAGGTAATTTTTCAGGCGAAGGAAAACAAAAATTATGAACAAAGATTAAAAAAAATACACCTTTTAAGGAAAACCAGAACTTGTGAGACACACGAAATTCAACTTCCAGAACATGTAATAACACAAATTGACTCACCTTCGGAAGTGAAATGTTCTCAAACCTAAACAAAAACTCAAACTAAAATTTACCTTACAAATGAATATAAAGAAAACGCCTAAATGTGACCTTCTTAATAATTCCGACTCCCGCAACATATACGCCCAGGGTGCCGTGAAATATAAAACAGTCTGCCCACCAATATATATATATATATACCCAGTGCAATATATAATTATATTTATGTCCAGGAAGAAATAGGGAAGGGTTAAAATTAACCCGAAAGGACCTACCTCTTAGGCAGTACACTGCCAACATTTATATAACAATTACTACTTGCTATACTTAGCACAAAAAGGAATAGCTATTACAAAAATAAACAATAAATGCTGTGGTTTTATGCTGCAGCGTAATAAAAGTACTCGAACGGTAAGACCCTCTTGGGCAAAATGAAAAGTCAACTCTCCTTGGGTGAGAGTAAGTTGAAAGGTAAACTCTCTGAGTTGAAGGAGGGTCAGGAATCCTTTTAAGATTGTATTGAGGCTAGTGTTGGTAAGTTGGCCTCAGAATTTTCGTTAATGAAGTCAAGGTAGACGAGGTCACTTCCAATCTAGAGTTATTGGAAAAACTCACTAAGGAAGTTGCGAGCTCATTCCAGAAGACTGATTTCAGGATAAACACGCAACTTGAAGAGACTTCTTCTATGTGTGAGATAGAGACCTGCACGGGCCGAATTTTTCGGCCCAAGTCCAATCCAGCCCGAATGTACCTAGGGCCCGGGCCGAAAAGTTTTGAAGGTCTTTGCCCCTAGTCCGACTCGGCCCGATAAGTTAAAAATTCTTGGCCCGAGTCTGGCTCGGCCAGATAAGTTTTAAAAATTCTTGGCCTGAGCCTGGTCCGCTAATTTTTTTTAAAATTCTTGATCCTAGCCCGGCCCGGGACCGATACATTTTAAATGTTTTGGCTCGAGCCCCAGTCTTCCTCAAAATTTAGTATTAAACCCGGCCTAGGCGCAACAGACTTTGAGAACACTTTCTAAACTATGGCTCACAGCCTCACGCTTGCCTTCCAGATGGTACCATCTATGTTTGTAATTGAAAAGGAAGAAATCATATAACTAAAATCTTAATACACAATTCACAAGCTGCTATTATCGAGGTAGAACACAATGAATTGATAATGTGTTACCTGCAGAAATAACAGGCATTCAAACCACATTATGTACACCAAAGGATATTCTATAAGAATTAAGACCTCAGCTAATCTCTTGATAAATGTGAGACCGCAAGATAAATTGAAAGTTTTGATTATTTAGAACGTAGAGTAGCTTTTCCTCGTTTACGTAAATATTGATCTGTGTACTATCTTTAAGCTTATTTTTTAACCTAGACGACTGAAATTCGAACTTCGATTTTTCAGTGCAATTGACTTACAGACAGCTTTCGAATGATAATGTCTCCCAACTACTTATCTGGCGTTCAATGTGTTAACCTATGAATCGGCCCGACCTGAAGAGAAAGCAGTGTCGGCCCGCCCAAGCCCGGCCCGTGCAGGTCTCTAGTGTGAGACCAGATCTCGGGAACTTGGTTCTGAGATGAAGTCCCTCAGACGCTCAAGAGCGAGTTGTCGGAAACTCAGGTGCTTTCTTCGCCTGGTGAGAATAAAGAGAGCCGGGCACAACAAACCAATGGAGACACCACCGTGCCGTGGTCGAAGGTGATGTCCTGTGGTGTCAGCGGTGGCACTATTACAACCTTTTCGTTGGTCATCACAGTGATAACCGATTCACGTGTGACAACCACTAATAGCGGTGCATGAACTTTTGATACGACTGGGGGACGACCTTATATGGCCCACTCAATTTTCCCATCACAGGTTAAGACAAGTAGCAACGTCGCTCAAACTACCGATCGTGATCCCTTAAGGTAATGTGTGGTCAGTAACCAGGTACCCACTGAAGTGAGAAGTTCCGAGCCGAGTGGTGTTGAGATGTCAAATCCTCTCATAGTAGGTGACTTGGTGCACTTTCTCGGGGCAGATACTGACTCATATTCATCAGGAGTTCCTAAAAAGTTTGGAACAGAACTTTGAACTAATTAGGTTATCTAATACAGACCGGTTGCTCGTGGCCTGTAGACGTCTTACCGATAGTGCATTAGAATGGTATAGCCAGGTTAAATCCCATATACAACCTAGTGACTTTGTGAGACACTTTCTCAGTCAGTTTAGCGATAAACGACTGAAGATAATGAAACTCAAGTGTCTACAAGGGCTTAAATTCACCAATAGTGACTAAGTCAGTCGTAATTTCGTCTAGAGTATCGCCGCGAAGACTTATCGGGATCTTTCTGGAGATGGAACTTACTAGAAATTTTGTTAGAGGCCCTTCCTCTTTCAATCGGACGTACTGTGGTTTATTAAAGCCTGACAGCATAGAACATCTGATTGAGACCTTGACTGTTCTGGATTTGTCCGACGTTCATGACGTGGAGCTCAATATTGAAGCTTCATTGGAACCGTCTAGTGTCGGTTACAAACGTAAATATACAGGCAGTAATGAGAGCAGTAGTAAAGATAATGAAAGGAAAGTGCATGTTAGGAGTTTTCAGACTACTTCAAACGCTGGTACTCAGACTTTGGTGTTAGTGGCCGAAACAAGTAGAGTAGATAGGGTTGTGACTCCAAGTAGAGCTAGTTCAGGAAATAGAAATCAGTACAGGATGGTAAGCGAAATATATACCGGAAGTGGAATAATAATGGTACGAGTACGTATAATACAGGGTTTAGATCGAGAGGTAACGGAGGCCAAAACAGAAATAATTATAACACTAACTACAATCGTAATGCACAAAACACAAATACATATACTCGCCTTTATAATTATAACACTAATAGATACAACATACCTAATACTATTAGAGACAACACTAATAACAATAACACGAATAATTCTTATAACAACGGCAATAATAATCGCAGTTATAATAATGATAATAGGAAAGTTCTTTATCAGTGCTGCCAGCATACATATTACGGATGTTCAAACATGTTTCTTCAGGGAGATTCTTTGATACGGCCGTCTAATAATGGTACTACATTAAGTCCTAATCCCGAAACGAGTTCAGGATGTGACCGTAGTGGTCCAGGACAAATGTAATGTGAGTAATCTCAGGGTTTTTTTATTGCACCGAGGACAAAAAAGAGGAATTAGTAACGTTCTTCCTGCTATTCCATCCTCTCCTTTTCCTTCGGTCATGAAAGCCTTTGGGATGAATTAATGCCTTTAAAAACCTAATCCAATAGGCACTATTTTTTTTTTTTTTGGTGGGGGAAAATATGTAGTGATCCCCGTACTATCGGACGGTCACTGCATATCTTACTCTCAGTTCTTCTTTTAAGTTTGTTTTCTTCTTTTGTCTCTCGTCTAGTCACTTTCGATTCAGAAACAGAGATAGTAATTTCTTTATTTCTGCGTCGGTACATTTCAATGGATTCTCGTTTGCCCAAGTGTAAAAGGATGCCGACCAAGTCTGGTATTCGTTTCATTGTTGTTTTTCGCGGTCTTTTTGTGATAGTCTACACTTGTATTTCTCAGTAGGTCATTCCATGTCAAATGAACCAAAATGATGAGGTTTTGACACCCATAAATTCAGATTTTAATGAAATTTGACATATTTACCTCTTTTATATACATAAGTAACCACACAAAATATTTTGTCTCTAACTTATTTAGTTATTAATTTATAGCCAATTATAATTTTGGAAGGTTGTCACTTTTCCTATTTCCGCAGCTGAAGAGGCAAGTTGGCCTTTCAGATGAAAAAAATCGTATCTTTCTTAATTATAACTGAAGCTTTGTGAAAGTTTCGATTATTGATTGATTGATTGATTTATTTGCGTTCATTTGACCAAGTACATGCAAATTGCAAACTGGTATAGAACATGTCAGTTCAGTAACATATATAGTACATACATACATATCTTCACACACATATACCTGTATGTACATGATTGGTTGACAATACATTCACACGAAATACAAGATAGAAATAACACATTTACAGAAAATACCACAAAGCTATTATAAAGCTAGAATTGCTTTCTTTATAGTACAACAGTGAATATAGAATAATATATACAACCAGATACATTTTCAAAGAATACAATATCAATATTATACTAGGTACCACTCACTTCCTCTTTAGCTTATTGTTGTTTCTAAAAACTCTTCCACACGGTATAAGTATTGTTCCACAAGTAGTTTTCTTAACATAGTTTTAAAACTGTTTCTGTCTTTTGCATGTTTAATATTTACAGGCAACTTATTAAATAATTTAATGCCCATATAATATTGTGATTTCGAGTACTTGGCTGTTTTGTGATTCTGCAGGTATAAGTCTTGATTATGTCTGGTATAATGATTGTGTTTACCACAGTTCTTGTTTAAATGTCTATGTTATTATATGTCATGAGAAGGACTTCATATACGTATAGTGAAGGAAGAGTTAATATATTTAATTTGCGAAATAGTCTTTTACATAATGTTCTTCTAGATTTACCGGTTATTGCTCTTAATGCTTGCTTCTGACATAGAAATGGTTTCTGCCTATTTGGAGAGTAGTCCCAAAATGCCACTCCATATCTTAATTGTGATTCAAATATTGCGTGATAGACGGTTAATATAGTATTCTTATTTACAATAGGTACCAAAGATCTAATTATAAAGATGGCTGAAGAGGGTTTACTGCATAATGTATCCACATGCTCCTTCAGTTTAATTCTTCGTATATTGTCACACCGAGGAATTTTGTAGATTTAGAACATGCAATTTCTTTCATTAAACATATTTTTTGTGTACAGCTGATCTTTTGTTTTTATTATGGAAATTTATGTATTCCGTCTTTTCACTGTTTAATTTTAGTTTATTATTTTCAAACCAGGTTTCCAATTGAGATACTGTTGTGTCTATCTGTTGTTGGAGATTTATCATGTCGGACTTGATAAGTACATTTGTATCATCCGCATAAAGAATTGTATTACCTTGTGTGACATGTTGTGGAAGATCGTTGATGTATATTACAAACATTAGCGGTCCGAGTACAGAACCTTGTGGAACACCAACTTTCAATTGTGTCGGAGAGGAAACAGTTTTCACAATTAAACCCGTTCTTTCGTCATTGTGACTAATTTCTACTATCTGTGTTCTGTTCAGTAAATAAGATTCAAGCCACGATAGGGGATTTCCTCGTATACCATAACGATACAATTTACTTAGTAATATTTTGTGGTTAACACTATCAAAAGCTTTGCTTGGATCACAAAAAATACCAAAAGAATTTTCCTTCCTATCTAGCCCATTTATAATGTCCTGAAGAAAATCGGAGAGTGCGGTTAGAGTTGATTTTCCACGAAGAAACCCATGTTGTGATCGAGATATAACGTTGTTACGCGAGAGATGATTTTTAATTCTATCACAGATCACGATTTCAAATATTTTTGAGAAAGCAGAAGTGAGAGATATCGGACGGTAATTTTTAACATCTTTTTTATTTCCTTTTTTAAATAGAGGTTTAACAATAGTTGTTTCTAGATAGTGTGGAAATATGCCTTGTTTAAATGATTCATTTATGATATGTGCTAAAGGGTGTGCAATAATATGTGCACATTTTTTTAACACAGACGTTGGCACTTCATCGTATCCACAAGAGGTGGTATTCTTGAGCTTCTTAATTACTCCTAGAACCTCATGAGGAGTAGTGGGCGTTAGAAACAGTGTACTAGAGATAAATGGAATGCCTTTTTTATTGTTCTCAATTAGCCGGTCTGATGCATCAGTGACTTCGCACAATCCAATGTTAGAGAAATAATCGTTGAAATATTCTGCAACATTTTTGGGGTCATTAATATTATCATTACTTGAATTGATTAATTCGATATTTTTTCTTGATTTGTCAATATTTCGAGATTCACCTTTTATAATTTCCCAGGTAATTTTATTTTTGTTTGAAGCGTTTTTTATTAATCTGTTGTAATGCATTTTCTTTGCTTTACTAAATTTCTCCTGTGTGTTACTTTTACTCTCCCTATGAAGTTGTTTTAAGCTATTACATGATGTAATGATACCTACAGTAATCCAAGGCTTTTTGCAGTTACTATTAATCTTTCTTTCTTACTATGAAGTTCCAATCTTCCAGTTCCAATAAGTGTACGAATTCTTCTATATTTGAATCATTGAAGTGTCGTTTTGTAATTGTGATATTGTAAAATGATTTTTTATGGAGAAATTCCTTGAGAACTATAATCTGACCTAAGTGATAATTAATACCTAGATCTAACACTGATGATTTAAAGCTATCAGGTGGATGATTTGTTAATATATTATCAATAACACTTTTTGAAGTTTTGGTTATGTTTGTTGGTTGAGTAATAGTAGCGACGAGATTATATGATTTTAGTAATGCTTTAAACTTTTCCGTGTTCGAAGAGTTAGTAGATATATCAATGTTAAAATCTCCACATATTATAATTGTGCTGTATTTCTTAAGGATTGCATTAAGAAGAATGTATAAATTATGTAAAAATATGTTAAGATTGGCATCAGGCGTTCTATAAATTACAATGATAGCAGCATTCATGTTATTGTGAATTTCTAATGCTGCAAATTCAAACTGTTTGTCACATGGTTGTTCAAATTTTCTTAAATCTAATTCAGTAGCTTCTAGTGCTGTTCAAACCGGTTTCAGAAAAAGTTGAAATTTCAAAAAAACGGTTTTCGGTTTTCAAAACTGATTTTCGGTTTCGGTTTTCAAACCCGGGTTTCGGTTTTTGAAAACAGATTTTCGGTTTCGGTTTTCAAAACCGGTTTTCGGTTTTTGAAAACAGATTTTCGGTTTTCAGTTTCTAAAACCAAAAATCGGATTTTAAGTACATACATTACATTTATTATTAATAAAAAGCGAAAAAAGCGAAATGTCAACAGTCTAGCTATTCAGCGTGTGAATTGGATTGCAGTCCGTGCTTTTCTGATGGCATCAATTTTGTCAACATTACTAAGAAAAAAAAACTGCGTCGAAATGTCAATATAAATGGAAGTAATTCTAGTTTTTTCGCTGCTGTACATATAAAAATTAGTCACTATTAGCACTGATAAGAAATTACCTGAACAGCTGCGAATTGGGAATTCAGTGCACCTATGCACAAAGAAACGTCTGGAGAAAGAAAAAAACTAATCCCTTCTGTTTACTAAACCCCTTATATGGAAGTGTAGCCTGATTATCAGTGCATTTTATTGCTAGCAGAATATTCTATTGTTATTGCAGGACTAAAGAAAATAGAAATCAAACAGTTCCAAATTTTCGTAGCTACTTCTTTCTATTTTGTTCAGTTTTTTTTTTTTTCTAGAAATTTGTCCTGCGTGTATATAAAAACAAAGGAATTGACGAGGCGAATGACATTCTGACAAAACCTGAATTGCCAAGTAACTGAAGGTGTGTGTGTGTGTGTGTTTATTAGCTGTCGTTAACTTCGTTTTATCAAGAAGTTGATCTCTTTTACAGCTACGGTGAGTAATTTATTTATATATTTGGTCTTCTTTTGTAAGGCGTAGTTAAGGTCAGATTGAATGATTTCGACTTCTTGTGTTTGTAGTGTTCAGGAGTACTTTCTACTTTCCTGTATTGCTTAGAAATCCCGCAGTTCAGTTCATTCATGCAAACTATAAATTAATATTACTTTATTTATCAAAACTAAGATTTCTTATATTGTAAGAAAACAGTCACAAATCCTTCGAGAAAAAAAGAAACTTTATTTTTTTGGGCATTACTGTGCTTAAGCTAGTCTCAGGAATGACGTATCCCAACGCACATAATCCGGGGAAAGGGATAGGAAGGTATTGTCCACGTCTTTTTCGAGGTATCATCCCGGCATTTGCGTTGTGTAATCTAACTTAAAGGAGATCGTGAAAAACGTCAGGATGGTGGATAACAGGATTTGAACCTGCAGTCTCCCGAATACCAGTCCAAAGCTCTACCAGTATCAACTGCACAACGGAGGATCGGTAAAATTCTCCTTCGATCATTCTTTCTTACCCATTAACTTTCTGGTTATTCACAAATTTACTTTCGCCTAAGTAGATGTGATTAAACTTTCTTTTTTGTTGATATTCTTTTACAATGTGCGTAAAAATTCCAATATTGGTGAAATGATAAAATCCTTAGGAATTATGTAGGGCTAATATATTCATCATTTATTTATTCACGTAAGACATCTTTGAATCCAAATGTGAGATGAAGCAATTTTAAGAGTGACTATTAGTTTATTTATTAATACTAAGTAAGTATTAAAGGATGAACTGAAATATTGCTGAACTTGTCCTTAACGATTTTTACCCATATATCAAAGCCTATTCAAAATTTTACAATGGGCTGCGTGAGCTGATTAGAGAGAATTATCCCGTCGTGACCACAGTTGTCAGTTGTGATTGGTTGTGGATATGATAAGGAAAGTGGTGGTGAACTGGAAACATTTCATGCTAACTGTACTAATCCCAGCGCAATGTATCACATAGCAAATTGTGAACGTGTGCAAGAATCAATTGTGGAAGTAATGTCTTCGGTTTAGCTAAAACTGATTTTCGTTTTCATAACTGAAAATCAATTTCGGTTTTCAAAACCGGTTTTCGGTTTCGATTTTCAAACCCAGTTTTCGGTTTCGGTTTTTGAAACCGATTTTCGGTTTCGAGTTTTGAAACCGGTTTTCTGTTTCGGTTTTTGAAACCGGTTTTCGGTTTCGGCTTTTGAAACCGATTTTCGGTTTTCAGGTATTCGATTTTTCCAAAAACCGAAAATGTCCTAAGATGTGAACAGCACTAGTAGCTTCTAATGTATCTTTAACTAATATACAAACACCACCATTATTCATAGAATCTCTGTAGTATATAGAGATAAACTTATAACCAGAAAAAATAATTTTCTCGTCCTCGTGAAGCAATGCTCAGAGAAACACATGATACTGGGTTCAACATCATTGATGATAAGTTCTATTTCTATTTTTTGTTCCTTATTGATTGTACGTTTTGGTGTATGATAGTCAGATCCTGATTTTTTCCCAATGTCTTTACACTACTATTGCGGTTGAAAGGGAGCACATCTAATAGCGTGGGAGGAATTATCAGCGGTAGGTTCATCGGCTGATGGATTTGAAATTACGTTTTGTGACTTTTCGGTCTTGTTAACTGGCATAAAAGATCCATATCTCTTAGTTTTGTGGGTATTCGCTTGATGCGGCTGGATGTTCTTTTTGGAGTTTTTGATATATCTTTTCTTTATTTTACGAGGGGTACAAGGTGGTGATGTTTGAGCGTAAGTGGTTGTTTGTGATTGATCATTGTAGGCAGTTGAAGAAATAGATGAGGGTAACTGTAATAATGCATTGGAAACTGAGGAGGATATTTGGCTGAAATGAGATAGTTTGTTCCATTTTGGAATGCAGACAAAAGCAGAATATGATGAAGGATATAACTGATGAGCAAAATGTATTATCTGGTTGGGTTCTAATGCTATATGTATAGTTATTTTATCTGATAAGTAGTTAGTTCTACTGATCTGAGAGGTTTGTGTTTTATAAAGTCCTAAACTTATATTGTTCTGGTCAAATTCATCTCTAGTCATGTCAAAAGCAGCGAGATTTGTGTTTTCCCTGAACACGCTGTCTTGTATGGCATAATTTTCACACTCTGATACAGACTGGTTATATTGGGGCAATGTATCGTCATTTAAATTGCTATCCTGTGCTAACATTACAGTTGCAGTGCTCGAATTTACCTTCAACAAATCAATTAAATTATCTGCTAGATAGTTCTTACCTCTACAGTTTAGATGTTGACGTGTTTAGTATGGTAATAACGTGGACAATTGCTTACATCAAGTACCTTTACATTTTCATAGTTTTTACATATATTTATGTAAAACCTTATGAATGAAGATATGAGGAATTAAGAAAAAAATCGAGAAATCTCCATCTAATGTTACAAAACGAGAAAAAATATTTTATTACCAATTTTATGATTATTGTTGAAAACATGATCTGACGTAAAATCAAATATCAATAAAAAGGAATGGTATAATCAAAGAAAGATTTTCCCCTAATCATTCTAGAGTTATGTTTAGTCGTGCAAAAAAGTAAAGTTAATGGCTTTTTTTATTAATGTATATATTTTTTTTATCTTCTACTCTGTGGAGTTTTATTTATTTATATATACATTGGGTGATTCAAAACTAAGTACTCAGGATGTGGGGGATGATTCGGAATGTGACTCCTGACTTCGAAACAAGAAAAATATGTTCCTATTAATATGGGTGAAATTCCGCTTCGTTTTGGAGATTCAACTTGGAACCCAAAATTGACGCCTCCAGTGATAAGAAAATGAATAATTGTGAATAAATCAGAAATGATGCATTGAATGAAAATTTTGTTTGCGTAAATTTGTTTCTAACAACATGGTGAATATCAGGAGTGAAAAAACACGATGTCACCGAGTTGTCAGTGTTGCCAACCTGGTATAACGTTTTAAAGTTTTAAATGGCACAGCGTTGTGTTATTGAATATTTGGCATTCTCTACTGATAATGAAGAACATAATGAAGCTTACACTGCAGTGTTGGAAACTATGGATAAAACATTAGATGAAATAACGTAGGAAAATATGTAGTTTGTAGGGTAAGAAAATGTTATTTGGTGATAATTCTTACGAGACCTATCACCGAATAGTCCGTTCCCTTTCGAAGCTACCACAAGGTTTGTGTATTAGCACTGTAACCTTCGTGACATGCCATTTACTTTCAATCAACTATCCGTGCCATTTAGGATTAGCCGTCGCTACGGATCGGCGGGGCGGGGTTCAAAATCCCGCTGGAGACTTTTCTTGCAGTGTTCCTATGACTGGCGCTCTGAGGTGCACTCAGCATCCTATCAAATTGAGTACCAACGTGTCCTTGATAATAATGGGCACTTTGGGCAGGTAAAGGCCGTCGAGCATGGGACTGACCATCCCACATCACTTGGTACCATGAGTCGAGATTGCGTGGAGTACCTCCGCATTCCCCCATGTGCCGTTCACGACACGTGCGTATCACACAGAGGTTGCCTTTACCTGTTTTTTATTCGTGCCATGACCTGTTCTCTGTAACAAAGACCAATCAGTGGTCAAAAATATAAGAGAAACGTTGTGCTGTTAAATACAGATACGTTAATATTAAGTGAAATTCATGGGAAGTGGTCTAATTTTTATATGCTATATGCCTTTCTGTGCACAAGGATCTGTAATATATATATATATTTTTTTTTATCAAGGACAGAAAGGTTTGAAACTTTATCTGTGTTTTAGAACAAACCTTACGGGGTTTCAGTCAATATTAAGCCAGTGAGCCTTGTCTAAAACTGAAAAATACATGAATTTTCTGCAAGACTCCGAAAAAACAAAAACCGTCACTTCTTCAGACAAACTGGGTTCAGTGCAGCTTTTTCATCTAACCATTTCATGAAAATTGTCAGATGCAGGACATACTAATGTTCCTATGCGACAACTGTAATAAGAAATCGTCTAATGAATCAGAGTGATAAATTTGTTTCATGTACATTTGGTTAGGAACAGTTCTGGTTAACAATTCATAATGTCACCAAATAGCCTACCCGTTATCACCAAATAAGCTTTCCCTTTAGTGTTCTTTTCATTGTTTTTTTTTTTTTTCAATTACGGTGTGTTAATTATATCTTAGTAAACTAGTGGAAAACACTGTCTAGTAGGATGGTTTCAATATATAAATATAGTTTAACAAAAAAGTTAATTTCCTCATACAAAGAGTCGTTTAATATAAAAATATCACCAAATTACCTTACCCTACCGTATAAGACTCCGAAAACCTTTCGTGTCTGATCCATAGTTTACAAAACTGAAATGTGTGCTTTACGTATCTTGTTTATTATCACTAGGGAATGCCAAATATCCATTAATACGACGTAGTTCCGTCTGAAAATATTAAACAATATACCAGGTTGGCAACACTGACAACTCGGTGACATCGTGTCTTTTAACTCCTGATGTTAGTATCATGTTGTTAGAAACAAATTTACGCAAACGAAATTTTCATTCAATGCATCGTTTCTGATTTATTCAGAACTATTCATTTTCTTATCACTGGAGGTGTCAATTTTGGGTTCCAAGTTGGAAACGCTATCTCCAAAACGAAGCGGAATTTCACCCATAATAATAGGAACATTTTTTTTCTTGTTTCGATGTCAGGAGTCACATCCCGAATCATCCCCTACATCCTGAGTACTTAGTTCTGAATCACCCTATGTATATGTAAATAAATAAAACTCTACAGAGTAGAAGTTAAGATAAAAAATATAGGAAGGAACAAAAAAGCCATTAATTTTACTTTTTTGCATGACTAAACATAACTCTAGAATGATTAGGGGAAAATCTTTCTTTGATTATACCATTCCTTCTTATTGATATTGAATTTTACGTTAGACCATGTTTTCAACAACAATCATAAAATTGGTAATAAAATCTTTTTTTCTCGTTTTGTAACATTAGATGAAGATTTCTCTTATTATTTTCTTAATTCCTCATATCTTCATTCACATTATTCGAAATTTTCACGACGATTCAGTTATAATTATACAATTCAGTCTTCATCTGAAAAAACAACTTGCCTCTTCAGCTGCGGAAATAGGAAAAATTACAGCCTTCCAAAATTTTAATTGGCTATAAAATGAAAACTAAATAAGCCAGAGAAAAAGAAAAGAAAAGTGGTTACTTATGTATATAAAAGAAGTATTTTGTTTTGATTTAAATAAATCATCTTTTATTTTGAATTGAGTAAAAGATCGTTTTGAAAACTAGGATAAAGGCCACCACGCCTACTTTTCTTGGTTTAGCATTCTGTTTGCTAATTGGTCAGTAGACGATAGAGACCATCATGGCCTCTCGTTATGGTAGGTTGCCGAAGTAAATAGCTGCATAGGAATTATAAATATATTAACGAAATAGAAGTAATCTAATTAAATCAAATAAGTAAATAATTGAGATCATTTTAAATTTAAAAGTCCATGTGCAACTGATACGAAAAGGAGAGGGTTTGAAACCGAAGAAATTATTTTTTTTAGCAGAAAGAAGGTTTCGTCATTGCTGCCTGCATTGACCCTTATAGATGAGAACTAGTGTGGAAGATGGAGCAGTGATTGAAAAGTGGTTTGTTTGATCGTATTTCTGTGCGTGTGAAAGTGTTATTGTCGTTTTCATGTGTGTGAAGTGTTGTGTCAGTGTTTTGGTTTTCTTCATTTAAATATATTGTGGGTCTTGTCTGCAGTAAATGATGTCAATCGTTTATTTCGTTTTATGTCAAACTTCCAGATGACGTTATTGGATGAACTACTTGATTTTATCTGTTCTTGTTTTCTCTCTTCTAATACAATCAGTGTTATGCTCTTGTCTTTTCAGTTAAGAAGATGTTTATATTCTTGTCAATGACGTTCTTTTAGACATAATACTTATGATGCGGAAGACGACTCACATTATCTGAACAGGATAATAGAAGACGCCGGTCGGTATATCTGATAATAATTTAGAAGATGTATAGAGTGTACGACTAGTTACAAGAGGACAGGTCCACAACTAAGTATGCCAAGTAGGTATGATTTTGTTCTTTCTGCATGCTTTCTAAAAGATTCCAAGAGCGTTCATGACAGGAGAACCTTCGCTATTGTAATTCGATGTACGTTGAATTTGTATTTGAGTTCATGGTACAAATACAGTATATTACTTCTTTTTCACTCATTGAATTACAGAGTCTGATTGATTCTAGTTTAAAACAAGATATTATAGAATACTTATTCGTACATTTAGATTTATCTCATCCGAACTCTTTATTTTAATTTTACTACAAATGGCGCAGTCCAAAATTCTTATGAATGCAATGGCCGCTTTCAATTTTAAAAAGAATTGACCCTGACCTAATGAACATCTCTGTGTATTTGGAACGTTTCATTGCACATTGCGATATATGGGAAATCGATTCTAGCAATTGCTCTTTATATCATGTATTGGCCATGAGCTATACAGTCTCCTACGAGATTTATTTGCGCCAGATCCAGTTAAGAATCAATCATTAAAAGCATTATCAGACAAGTTGATTCATCACTACGAATCAAAAACGAACATTACAGTTGAACGTTTTAGATTCCATTCTACCCGTCAACAACAGCATCAGCTATCTCGAGATTTTAATGTAGCTTTATGAAATCAAGCAGCCAAGTGTGAGTTTAAGGAGTCAGTTGACGCTTAACTGACTCAAAGATCAGATAGTTTTGGGTGTATTCGACGAAGGCACACGCAAACGATTATTAGCTAACCCTAAATTGATTCTTCAGCAAGCTACAAATATTCTAGAAATAGAGGAGCAGGTTGAAAAAGACTCCAAATTTTTCCATCCTAAGACAGCTTACCAAACGGATTGTTTCCAAGTTCAGAATGATACAAATGTTAAGAGTAATAAACGAATTTAAACTTTTCAGAATCGTCCCACAACAAACTCTAAATGTAGAAACTGTGGGTTAGGTCATCTGGAGGGACGACGTTGTCCCGCTAGGTTATCTGTATGCCGGTTCTGTTCTAAGGTTGGCCACTGGAGGGCAGTCTGCCTTACTAAACTCCGTGGCGGTAAACACAGGCAATCCACATCACAGACAAACTAGGCTACTCAATGTGAAGAAGAAATGCAACTCACCTGAGTTTTTCTAGACGATTGCTTAACGTTGGAACATGTAGAAAATAACGAGTATTCAGTTTTATTAAATGTTACGATTAACAATATGCATGAACAGTACGCAGTCCATTCTGGTCTTTCAATCAATCTTATTTCTTTAAAGAAATTAGCTGAGTTAAAATGGATACATTTACTTAAGCCAGATCCAAAGAAAATAATGATAAACTCATCATGTTTGGACACATTAGATTCGGTATTGACTAATGTTAACTATCTCGATAAAGTCTTTGGAGTTGCGTTTTGAAGTAGTTGTGATCAATGTGCCCTATCTTATAATTGGTTGAAATGGTCTTAATTCAATTTTCCCACATTGGTACAATGCATTCTACACCCAGTCTAAAGATTTGTTCACCGAGACTACTCCGATTCCGAATCACTCAGTGCAATTCAAGCTGATAATGAAATCGTACACACAATTCAACAAAATACAACGTTTACTGATAAACCTCGCTCGTTTAGCGACTTTGAGACACAATTGGTAACTTTGAAAGATGATTTGAAACAGGTTTTATTTTCGTAACACAGCAAACTAAAACTTTAGATCGTTTAACTATCAAGCAGGATAACATCGCATTGATGGTTGAAGCTATATTCAAACGTTTTCCTCATGGAAGTTCCGTTAGTAACGTGAATTCCACTGTACAGAACGAGATTGATTCTGATGATGTCAGTGGTATTACTATAGGTAAGCCACAAAGGTCAACAAACGGAAAAAAGGAACGTGCTAAACGCAGAGCTCTTCGTCGAGCTACTGAGGCAATTAAATTAGAAAATGATGTCAAGATTCAAAGTTGGTTCGATAAGATAAAATTAATTGTATGGGTGGTAACAGCACTATGGAATGTTGGTTCGATGAACATGGGTTAGATCACAAGTTAATGAGTCAAAACTTCGACGTGCAAAAAGATAAGCTTTTAGAATTGATTGAAGCAAATAAAACAAACGAAGCACTAGGTTTAGTAAATCAGTTGTGACTAATTCTTTATTGCTGGATTCTCTTATTGATGATCAACACAGGTTATGACTACTATGGTTTTGGTAATTTTCGATGGTTGGAGTAATGCTATTTTCTAGCTAAAACTAACATACTTATGTTCATAAGAAGTTTAAGTGTGCCTTGAAGTGATACTATATCTTTGGCACTTTTTATTAACAATATTATCATGGTAATGGTAATTCTTTCTGGAAATGTTTTTATTTCACTTCAGGTTCAATGTGAATGTGATTATATTTCTTAACATGTGATTAGTTTCTTTTTCATTTGGAAGAGATGACGATACTTTTAATACGTTACATCAGAAGAAGTTTGGAATTTCTTTATTGTTGCTTACCAGGTATATAGACTATGGAAGAGTATACTGTTTTATCTCATTAAGAACATTTCATGTGATTTATATGGTTACGTTTACATATCAGCTGTTTTCTCTTACAAGTGAAAGTTCTAATGATACGTAATCACTCCTTATGTGTTTTTTTTTTCTAAGGAAGAAGGAGTTGATTGCAGTAAATGATATCAATGGTTTATTTCGTTTTATGTCAAACTTCCAGATGACGGCATTGGATGAACTACTTGATTTTATCTGTTCTTGTTTTCTCCATTTTCTAAAACAATCAGTGTTATGCTCTTGTCTTTTCAGTTAAAAAGATGTTTATATTCTTGTCAATGACGTTCTTTTATAGACATAGTACTTATGATGCGGAAGACGACTCACATTATCTGAACAGGATAAGAGAAGACGCCAGTCGGTATATCTCATAGTAGTTTAAAAGATGTATAGAGTGTACGACTAGTTACAAGAGGACAGATCTCCAAGTAGGTATGGTTCTGTTCTTTCTGCATGCTTTCTAAAAGATGCCAAGAGCGTTCATGACAGGAGAACTTTCGCTATTGTAATTCGATGTACGTTGAATTTGTATTTGGGTTCATGGTACAAATACAGTTTACTACTTCCTTTTCACACATTGAATTACCGAGTCTGATTTATTCTAGTTTAAAACAAGATAATATAGCATACTTATTCGTACATTAAGATTTATCTCATCCAAACTTTTTTATTTTAATTTTACTACAAATGTCCAAAATTGTTATTGAATGCAATGGCCTTCAGGTTCTTTAGTTACCGGTTAATGAATGTGTGTGGATCAGACGAGTTGAATGAGGTTAGTTGCTGGGTACTGGAAGGATTAACTGTAACGCCGTTACGATAGTTCTCTAAGATAGCGTTTTGTGTGTCTAAATCTCTTTCATCGTTTCTGCGATTGCTTTTCCTTCGCACGTTTATATTAAAGTGTTCTCTCTTTCTTTTTCTGCATAGCTTCGATGAGGCTCTGAAGATGCAGAAATGGGATGATATAGAATTTTATGAATATTTTTTTCTTTTGAAGTAAAGCGAATGTCTGCGTTGCACGTGTGTTCTGACCGTGCTTGAGCAGATATATAATTTAGTGATTTAATTTTTTGTGTATAGTGACCTTGTCGAAGCCTCCCCTTTTTTGTCTTTTCTAGTGTTTTATCCTTCTGCTTTCGCCAACCTTTCTCTGTTCTGGGACTTCCTTTCCGCCTTCTCTTCATGTATGCTTCGGGTGCTGAATGGTCTTATTTATTGAAGCAAGGCATCGATGGGTATACGTGCCTTGACTTCTCTCCGAACACGGTTATAAATATTATTATTATTTTATTTTGTTCCCTCTCCTGTGGCTTGAAAGGCGTTCTCCCAAATGAAGTAGAGTCTTTCATGCGTTCATACAGTACGTCTTGTCGGCACCACAACATACTCATATTCGATCAAGTGCTCACCAGTGAAGTAAAGTGGGCTCTGTATGAGTCTCATAAGCATCCCAGATATTAGTTGCTACGGCGGGACCTTCTGCTTCACAATACAAGACCACCTTTCCAGATTCATGCTCTGCATCTACTGGCCTAGGCGCCAAGTGGTGCAGTAGGAGCTGTTACCACCGGAACAAATCATCACTACGGACCTGTACTTGCAGCAGTTGGAACGTGTGCAACAGGTACTGAAGCATTGGTGAATCACAAGTGTGCACTGATCCATACCGACAGTGTCAAGCCAGATGTGGAGCGGATTGCCAGGGATACAATACGGCCATTTGTTCGGGATACATTGTGCCAACCATCGTACTCTCAGGACTTGCGTCAACAGATTTCCTATCACCTCTCCCATTTCCTAGACAACCACCTTCGTAGGAAATCCGCAAACGACACAGGCACTCAAGGACTTCTTTGCGTCCAAGACCTCCAGGCATTGGGCAGCTACAAGAACGTCGACAAAGGGTGCTGGATGCAGGCGGTGATTACTTTTTGGTTACCTTGTAAATCTCAGGGATTGAAATTATCCATGTAAGACACAGCATATGTGAATTCTGCACGCAAGCAACAGATAAATAAGTTAGGGTGAATGGTGCTTTTATACAGTTGGGAATAAATAACTCCCATTTAGATACGGTTTTCTAAACTGTTATTTGTAACTTATTTACTTTTTAAACATTTATTTGCTATTTTAAACAGATATTTGCTATTTAAACAGATATTTTTTTCTATTTTAAGCAGATATTTGCATATAGCAGTGATCACTGCTATAGAAAAATAGAATTTTGCAACCTGTGATTTTAAACTCCTATTTTTAGCAGTTATTTTCATATATCAGTTACCACTGTTACGGAAAAGTAGCAGCTTATAGAACACGACACTATAAGACAAGATTAGCGGCAGTTGTTTTATAATCCGCATCAATACACAGTTTGGTCTTTAGGATGTTGGATAACACAGTAGAACGAAATAAAATACAAACATATATATAAACAAAAACTTCACAGTAAAGGCGTTTAGGCATCACAGATTCATGCCAGGAGAAGATGTTGGAAGGTAGTCATCCAGCACATAGTTATTTGCCTGGTGTGACTGAGGTAAGTCCCTGTGAGGATGGGTAACTACTGCTACTGGATCCATTCTGTCTGGTATCCACGGCAGTCCTACTGGCTTTTTTTTCACAATGTGCTGAACAAAGGGTTCATCGTGCCTTAATTTCGCATTGCCCATACATTTCTTTTAAATGGCCAGTGCCACGGAATCTACTTTGAAAATATAAAGAACACCAATGCTACGCATATAAGCATATAATTTTTGCCTTGCAGTATATTCCATATTCATACTGTAATTACTGTTTATATGTGATCTTTATAATCCTCTCTCATTCTTACCAAAGTTTAGGTGGTGTAACTCATGAAATTCACAAAAGGCTTTGTAGTTCACATTAATGTCAGCTTACTTGAAAATCGTTTCCAAGTTATACTTATCGTGAAGAAATTTGATGTGCCAAGTTTTTGTAACAACACACGCACCATATGAGACTTTTCCCTCCAAACAGGCAATGCTTTTCTTCTACCCTTCATGCTTTATTGGAAACATTTATGAATCGCGACATACACCTTCAGTTGTATGAGCTGGCTAAGAAAAAAGGATTTTGTGCTTATTACCCGGTTTGGCCTGATAAAGTTTACTTTATTTTTACAAACTTGAGCCAGCTACTGACCAATATTATATGCTCTATACAACTCATTTTTAGAAAATAATTATCCCTGGCACTACCATACGCATAACCCGGCAGATAGCAACAGAAAACTTGTTACGGAAATCACGCAATTTGTAAAATACTCACCCCAGTTGATTCAGAGCCAGTGAAGTGAACCTGATTAGGGTGCTTCAGACACTATTGGTTTAATAGTTCGGATTCAGTGAAACGTGTCACTCTTCAGGCGTTGTATATCCACTCACTCCACCATCCCACCTTCATATACGCTCTAATACTACCTACCTCACCCAATCCTAGGGAAAACGAACAAAACATATAAACTTAAATACTAAGATACTAAATATTCCGAGGCTTGGGAAGAAAAGACAATATTAATAATTAACAATAACAGATATATTTTAATAAAAAATGTTAGAGGTGTGAGTGAACTTATGAATACGTTACGATGTTTTAGTGCCTTTATCTGTAATTTTACCTTATATGCTTTGCATACCGTCTATTTGACCGTAATTTTCACGGATGCGTGATTCGCGTTAGATATCGATTGGGAATAAGTCTAGTTGTAGCTTCCATGCGGAAACACTTAAATTCACTCGGTATGACTCGGATGATTTTATAATAAACACAATTTCACTTCACTGTTTGTTGGTGTCATGACCGGTCCATCCATTGTCGACGGCCGAATCTTTTATCTAAGCTCCTTAATGACACTTGATGGCGTAATTACTTGTCACAAAATATATGAAATTTAATTATAAACATCTTGAAACATTACTTTTACTTCTTATTTAACTTTGTATAAAACGTTACTTATTACGTGAAAAGTTTTATTATTAAGTGAAGGATTTGCGAGTGTTTTCCCTTCCTTTTCGAGAGGTGACGATCTACGTGATTAGCACGACAGCTACCACCTTCCGAGTGAGTGCTCTTTGTAGAGTAGGTTCATGGGAGGCTCGCTCTTCAAACGGGGGTTTTCCGGTTTTGCAAACTAAGCGTGGATTGAGGTGAAAAATCGGGAAGAAAGTCAGGCAGTCACGTAATGTAGGAAAAACATGGGTAACTTCTAGGTTACGAAACATAAGGTCGCTATCATCAATTTCAACTTCCCTGAAACTTGATTCTACCCTCACTGGTTTCTGCAGTCTAAGCGTACATTTACCATAATCTAACGTGGCAGCTGTTTCATAAAAAAATTGAGAGCCCAAAATCAAAGGTCGATTTAA
>JAGDQP010008347.1:15262-34583 GCA_022664845.1 Lepisma saccharinum | reverse complement strand
TTTCACTTCTATTTCCGGTAGATGAGTGATGTTGTTGCGTAGTGTTACATCCCGATCGTTTCTTAATAAATCATCGAAGATTGCATTAGCTTGATCAAATTCCTTTCTGTTCAATACTACTGAATTTCCATTTCTCTTCAACAAACTGAGCTTAGGTTCTAAAAGGTTTTCACTAAAATTTCGAAAATGATTTTTCTCAACAATTTCTTGACATTTCACACAATTTTCTTCCTTTGCATTTACTACGATTTCTTTTACAGCCGTTTCCGTAGACATTAAGTCGTCAGAGTTTGTTTCCAGCACACAAACACTATCCGAAAAAGTAATTCGGGTTCTTTCCCTTATTGTTTCGTGAATGTGCACCGCAGCTTCCTAGCGCCGTGGCACATTCCGTTCGACTTGGTCCTGGTTTGAAGGTACTAGCCCACCATAACCTTCCTCCCGTGAGTCATACGCTTCAAGAAGGTGGATTTGGTTAGCGGAGTCAAAGGACCTTCTTCCTCTGTTTGGTGGTTAGTGGTTTCTTCCTCGTCCACGACCACCACGATTCACATTCGTGTCATTGTTGCCAGATCTGTTGATGTTCCTATTCGGGGAACTGGCAACATTGTCGCGAGTATTTTCGTCTCCTCGATTCGGCCTATTCCTTGTCTGGTCATTGGGACGACGAGAGTACGGTTTGTTTTTGTTCCGGTATGACTGTTTCTTCTTAAACCCCCCTCTTCTGTGGTTATCTGTTTCTGGATTAACCAACATATTAATACTTCTCTTTTGTTGGAAGGTGTCCTTATCCTTGTGAGTTAATTGAATCTCATTCTCCGAAATTGATTTCGGCTTTGCTACAATCAGCAACCGCCGAATGTATTGTGGCAAGTGGCGTGCCAGCAATTTCAATAGGCTTTCTTTAGAAAGAGGCGGTTCAAGAATCGCGTTCTTCTGCAGCTGACCTAACAGATAGTCATTAGGAGTTTTGTGTACCCTGTGATCGAAAACACTTGTTAGCAGGGTTGCACGCAGTGACTCCAGTCTGTCAGCACTAAGATACGCTTCTTTGAATGCTCTCAAAAATTCTTGGTACGTGTGTATTTTGCATTTCACTATTTTGTACCACTGTAGTGATACGCCACGCAATACACGGGATACAAACGTTAGCATGTATTCAGACGCAACTCCCATCAACTCGAAATACGTTTCTAGATCAACTAGAAAGTTATGCGTCTGTGTCTCATCTTCAGTACCGTAATACACTGGTAATTTCAGGTCTCTGTGTAAGAGAGACGTGACAACACTGGCCAGATGACTGTTCGTCGTGTTGTTGACATCATCTGCTAATGAAATGGAAGATGCTGGGGGGGGGGGGGGTGCTCGCCCCGTTACGTCATATCTAACAGTGTGTGACTGAGACTGCGGATCTGACCTACTTTCTACAGAAGGTGTGGTGGACAAGTCTACCGTTACACTAGATGTAGGTGCAGGGGGTGGTACGGAAGCAGATCCATTTTTCTTCATTGCTTCAATTTCACGTGTGACAGTGTCAGTGAAGTTCGCCATTCTCTCCCCTACTGTCCTAGTAAAATCTGCAGTTTGCTCATTTATGATGTCCTGAAATTCGTGCTGCGTTGTGGATAGATTAGAGACTTCTCTGTTGAGATCGTCGATACGATTTGAGAACTTCTCAGACAGAGTGTCTACACATTGTTCTACTTCCCTGACCGAAAGTTCTAACGTGCTCTGTTTATTTGAAAGTTCCTGAACTTGGTTTTCTAATTTTGAACTTGAGGCTTGTACAGTTCTATGAGCTGAATTTCAGAGCTAACAGTCGCGAGGGCAGTCTCGTGAGCATTAACCTGTTCACTAATTTCCTCGAGCTGTATTCCTACGCGCTGGCTCTCAGAATCTATTCTATTGGTTAAATTTTGATTCAGTGACGACATTTGTCCCTGAAGGTCACTCCTAACTTCATCTAATCGT
The DNA here is from genome assembly GCA_022664845.1 of Lepisma saccharinum. Classification (NCBI taxonomy): domain Eukaryota; kingdom Metazoa; phylum Arthropoda; class Insecta; order Zygentoma; family Lepismatidae; genus Lepisma; species Lepisma saccharinum. The sequence goes on along the minus strand of JAGDQP010008347.1, from coordinate 32,612 downwards.
GTGTTAACCAGTGTAACAGTAGAGTAATTTGTCAAATTTCTGGTTTAACCTCGGTTCAAATTCTACATTAGCGCTTTCCAGATTAGCTATAGTGCTTTGTATTTGATTAAGCTTCTGCTCTAGTTCTAGGCTGGTGTTCTGTACTTTGCCTAGTTCTCCCTTCAACTCGTTACTGGATTTGCCTAATTCCTGTTTAAGATTTTGAGCTAACCTCTGTTCTAATGACTCAAACATAGATCTAAAGAGGTCTATAGGAAATGCGGTCGCGCTTGTTGATGCTGTGTCTACTGGCTCGATCTGGTCCGGTTCTGGGGCCGGGCCACCAGTTTCGTTCACTTTGCCGTCAGTACCAGTTCCTGAACTGACAGTATCACCATCGTTGTCAAATTCACCAATGACTTCTATTTCGTGGTGACTGTCACGTTCGTCTGTGTGATCCACAACATTCTGAATGTTGCGGCCACTGTTCTCAGTATTCACTGGAATGACGTCAGTGAATTCTGGTACTTCATCTGTGTTACTAGCTTCCTCGACAGTGTACATATTCACTGGAGATGAAATCACATCAAGATTTTCATTTTCCATCTTTCTACTTTGTGCTCTGGTTACTACCATATGAACAGATAAACATACACCAAAGTACACACAGCGTCAACAAAAATGATCCCCCCCCCCTAATTACAAACACTGAAAATACACATTATTCCAACAGCTGGAAGTTTGTTTGGGTTTAGTGGGGACAAACGGATCAGCGCTGTAAAAAAATGCTTCTACTGAAAGGTAAACAAGAGTGGAGAGTGCAATGCCCCTATAGCTGTGCGCCATAAATTGTAAAACGCCCCACACGTTGGCGTCAAAAATTTGTAAAGTGCCCCCTGTGGTTTAGGAGCCAGATTAATGTGAGGTGCCAAATGATTGGGATGCAAATTTTGGATTACTAATTTTAATTACTCTATACACCTCAACCACAAAGTTCTCACGCAGATTAAGGTTTTAAATTAGCAAAAAGGGGAGTGTTGGGGGGTCAGCAACACAAGATTCTCCTGTTCATTTACTTTTACTTGGGATCGCCACAGTTAAATCAAAACAGAGAAATACAAGTTAACAGGAGAGGCGTGAGATTCTTAAAAATAAACAAGAAAAACACATATCACACAGAGGATATGATGATCTCAGGGTTAAATGAGTTAGAAACCATATGGATAATCATTGCATTCTCCAGGGCAGTATCTTAAGAAAACCGGAACCAATTCTAGGTTTGTCATTTGCTTGCACCAAACTAAAAGCCTGGAAACAGAACAACACATATTCAGCACTGAATATACAGTACTTACCCCTCTGAAGACCTCACTCAGCATGGGACAGGTTACCAGCAGTTCCAGAGAAGAAAATATGTTGTTTCCAAGATAGATTTAAAGAATTTATTCCACAAAGGAGGGTTGGAGTAGAGATGAAAGATATAGCACACTATTTACACTAACACTAAGACACTAATCACATACTTTGACATGTTTTGCTTGATACATGTCATATTTCACCTCTGAGAACAACACTATTTAATTTGAGCTCATATAAAAAAAAAAGGAAAGATATATTATTTACACACACTCATTAGTGACCTCACTAGCTATTTGCATTGTTATGGAATAGTTCAGGTTTAAATTCATAACCACAAAATCCTGGTAATGCTTGAAGTGTTCATCACTGGGTAAGTTCAATAATGTTCCAAACTGGAGGACACCATTACGGATAAGTCACACGTTGTGGTAAAAGTTCTGGACCTACAGTCTTTTGGTATGATGACGTCTGACTGTCATTGGGAGTGTGATAGATGAAAAAAAAAATATCTTCACTCGTGCAACAAAACTAGAGTTCGTTTAAATCTAGGTACATAACGTACCTCACTGGTTACTGTGACTTTACGGCATGAATGCCGAGATAGGTCTCCGCTGAAGGGACTAGGCCAGTTCACTTGTAATGCTTAAGTGAACCATTCACTAAACTTTGTTTACACACTTTGCTGCACATATATTGTTTGTAGGATTGCAAATGTGTACATTGGCACCAAGGTGAGGATATAAGTGTTTGACATTGCCGTTACGGTGTAGAATCGTCAAAATAAGTTAAGTTTCACAATTCGGTGGTCATCAGAAAAAAAATGTAAGTGTTCAGACACACCTAAACAAATTACGAACGTTGGCATTATTTAATAATGTTTCACTGGATTGTTTATGCCACACAAAATAATAGTGAATGAAGTTCGAACGTAATGTCACTTCCAAATGTTAGATGATAACACAAAATGTTAGTGTTGAGTCCAGGCCCATGCTTGGACTGATAACGTATGTATAAGCACTTGACTATGATATAGAAGAACATTCACTATATCGAAATAGACGTGGATAGTCTACGAACCAAATAGCAACTGTAATAGACGTGGATGGTTTACCAACAAAATAGCCACTGAAACGGTTAGTTCCGCTTTAACCTACTACAAGTGCATTTCTCTATCCAAACGTAGAGACTCGCTTTCTTAGAGCCTAGCTTGCTGTGTCCAGCAAAACACCTGTTCTCGGAACAGTGTTGCCACTTGTAGTGGTGTAATGTAAACATGATTAAAAAAACTCTATTTATACATAAATGACGTGATGTCACACGTACACATTCTACTAACATGGACTTACAATTTAACTATACATTCTGTAATACATAATACATTAAAACACTTTTTAAAAATATTGAAAAAATGAAAAAAAGAGAGAAATGAATGAGAAGAGAAGGCTTTGAAACTTCCGCTGTACCGTGCTGCCACCTGCTGGAAAACATGAGCAGGTTGCTTCAAAACACAGCAGCGGGAAGAAAGTGCTGCCGAGGTGGATGGTAGAGAGAAAAATACAAAATAATGAAATAAAGTAGGAGGATGTGACACTAAAGAGTAAATATAAACAATCTATACACATAGGGGAAGAAGTACATATACTTATACAGAGATGACATCATGTAATTAAGCTGGGGAAAAAGAAAAGAAATCATGGCTTGCACTGTTCATTCAGTACAATACATGCTGCGGCCTGTCACCTGACCCGTAGGTAAGGGCAGTAGCAGACGGCTGTCCTGAAATTAGTTCCTCATTATTATATTCATTTTCAGGCTGATTATTATTTATGAAGGGACCCGGATCACTTAAAAATAGTGATAAAACAAACAGTGACCCAAACAAACTTTCACTGTAGGTGTAAATATAAAATATAATTACACATACACATAGTTACAAAAATACATATTACTCCGCCTAGCCAAGCGTCGCTTCTGGCATAGACTCGCTGACTGGGATGCACATCGGACGAGGGGAAAAAGGGGTAGGTGCGAGAATCGGTACAAACCCAAAGTTTTCACAAGTAATTGTTCCTAGGCTTATCGTGTACACAGAACGTTGCTGGAACAATGGGTTTTACCCGGACATGTTGGCGACAGCAGGACATATTTCCAACTGTAGGCGAACTTACTTCTCTCTAGTTCCCTTACATTATAGCTGTGATGATATTTCCAGTAGTAATCTGTCTATTGAAATATCATAGCTTTGGAGGGTACAACACTGTGGTGACCTTTTGTCGTATATCTGGTCGCTGTCCAAAATCCTCCTCGGTTCTCTCTGAGCACCGACGATTTCCAAGATGCTTGCTGCATATTCGAATATTTCGATGGCAAATAAATATAAAAGTTAATCAAATACATGTACCAAAGTTCAAATAACAACCTAAATGCGTTAATCCTTTAATCATTCATAATAATATTCAAATTCGTAGCCTAAAATTAATGATATGCATAACCAAGAAAAAAATAATTTGCATACGAAAATTTACATAAGCGTATGCAAATTAACAGGATCAAAAGTAGCTCTTCACAACTGATAGACCCAATTAGGGTAGAACGAAGAAAATTTTTAATATAAAACATTTAAAATCTATGGGTGAAGTAGTTACTTTCTACGTAGAGAAGAAATAACTTTAACAGACTTCATTACATTAGATATGAATTATAAATTAAAATTACGCACATTGAAAAGTTTCGGTTGTAAGATCTAATGTGATCATTCAGATCATTACGAAGTAAATTTTATTTTCTATGGTCAATGTTAGTAACTTTCGACTTCGGTCAGTCACGATTATACGAGGTCAACGCTTGTTAAATTTCACAAACATCCATGCCCCGGGATTCATTCGAACCCGCAACCTTGGAGACGCTGACCTAACGCCTCAGACCACACGACTACCTCGGTCGGCTATAAGGGAAGAAGAGTTGAGAAAATCAATTATCGACATTTGCGATCAAGTTTCAACTAAGGAATTTTTTGACTAACTGAATGCAGCTGAATGATTTTCTGCATTAGCGGATGAAATTCTTAATATCGCCTATATGGGAAAGCTATGTTGTTACGTCAATGATGAGTATGTGATTTCTTAAAAAGCAGTTTATTCACGTGACTCAGGCAGATCTCCCCTAACGTGGTGTTGGTTAGAAAAGTTGTGAAGAAACAATATCGGGGTTTAGTGAAAACAATTTATCAAAACTGATAATTTTGGTGTTAATTATACGAGATCTTATTTTATTAAGAATATGATGGAGGCAGCAGTTTGCTACGAAATATAAAAATATGCAAGACATACCGTAATAGTACCGTGCTGTGATTTATGTATATTGTGCAATACATTCACTCATTGTGGGAGTATTTAAGACCATTCATATTTGAGTGATATTGAATTATTTAAGGTCAATTGGAACACTTATATTTTATGTCCGCTTACGGAAAACGCATTTTTGTGGGATTATGTAGAGTGCAAATGTTTTGCCTCTAACAAAAAAAAAAAAAAAAAATTAAGTATGAGAAAACTGATATAAAGTATAACACAATCCATGATTATAAAGAATTAACCCAATTTATGTTCGAAGCAATTATCCAAATTTCTTTATTGAACAATTTCCCAAGCTCATATTGAAGGCATGTAGTGGATTTAATACATTTATAATTTATTTGCTATCTTTATTCCATTAAATTAGTATTTCGCTACGATTACCCGTTCTACACATTCTTACGAAAGGAACACCTTCACTTATTGAACCTGTGAATAATGCCAAAGATACTGTTATAAAGTTTGAAAGAGCTAAAGCAAATTGTCTGAAGGAAGACAAAGCAAATCGCAGTATATTTGAGTTGGAAGAACCTATGAAAATATTTACAAAAATACAGAAAGTGAGCTCTAATTACAGTATTATACTTGCTCTTTCACACATGTATCCCGAATTTTTCTTCGGGTTTTCAAGAGTTTGGGGGAGATTCAAAGAGGATCTGAATATGAAATTTGATAACAAATACAATGTGTCTTAAAATTGCACGACAAACTTCTGGAGGTGATTCCTCACACCAAAACAAGACGAAAGTTCCTCAGACAAATTTTTAAAATGTGTATATTTTCGAAGCTATAGGGTCCCGAAATCATGGGAAAATGAACTTCATATATCTAATATCACGAAAACTAGGGCGAATGTGGCATGGTTCCGTCAAAGACTTTAAATCTGCACTATCCAAAAATGCATATTTCAAAAATCCACAAATGGGCGCGCAAAGGATTCCCCAATGGAATTAGGGGATTCCCAGAAATTCTCTAAAGTAAAAACGGATCAAAATGCACATGAATGAGACGGTTTTTATCAGAAAACAGTTTGTTTGTGCCAAGTCGATATCTCAAGTAAATTCCGTACACCGAACGATTTTCTGAGAGAAATGCGTGGATACATAACAGGCAGGAGTAAGAATTACATAAGTTCGAATGTTTTATTTATTTGTTATCAAAGAATTTTAATACCATTGCCCGATTGGATGCATGAGATGACGTGTGCCATATTTACTTACACGGGAAGTCTTAATTCATGCTCATCTCGACATACCTCTACTTCAGAAATATTGCTGAATCCCCTACTTCATTTAAGGAACCCCTAACGCGCCCTTTGCGGAATTTTGAAATTGCATTTTCAAATAGAGTTGGTTTATAGTCTATGAGGGTACCACGATGTATCAGCTCTACTGTTCCTGGTGTTATAAATATGAAAATCTAAGGTTCATTTTCCCACACTTTCGGCACCCTGTAGCTCCGAAAGTATGCACATTTTAAAAATCTGACAGAGGAACTTTCGTTCTGTTTTGATGTGAGAAATCACCTCCAGAAGTTTGTCGATGTAATTTTAAAACAGGAAGTGTACAAATAAATCGGAATTTCGGAGAGGTCCTCACCCTGTAAATTCTCTAGTTGTATACGTCACTGAGCTGTATGGAAGAATAGTATCGGTTTAGAGTATCTAATACAGTAGCTACATATATCAGCTATCAGAAATGATAGTATATTACAAAAGTGTTATTTGAGGCTTTAAAATGAAGAAACTGAACACAAAAACAAAACTCCCACAGTTAGTGGAATTTTAAATTTTCTTTGTATACAAAATATTCTATACTAATTGCAACTTTCGAAAGCGAAACTAATAAAAGTGCAATGGAAGCATATGATATTTCCAGACTTTTAAAAAGTGCTTCAGACTTTGTACAACCTGACCTATATCTACGCCAAAGATTACATTTTATACTCTGTAATAAATAAATGCGTATATCTTTGAAAAAATGTTTCAAATATGGCTAAATGTGTATTAGAATCATTACTGGACTAAACAGACTATGCGGATACGATTTATGCATTTAATACTTTTCCGCACAATAATTGTGCTGTTCTAAAATTATAGAAAAAAGCCCCGAAATATATTATTTTAAAGAAATTTGTTGTGTTGGGTTGCATAGCTGCCAAGGATATGACTTTCTAGATACCTTGGGAAATTCCTATCTACGCTACTGGTTCGAAGTGCAAACAAATTACAGTATACTGGGTACATGAGATAATCTCCAATAACTTTTGAACCAATAAAGCAAAATTAGCCAAACTTGGTACCAAGAAAGTACACCAAGAGGGGACGCCTAAAATATATTATGCATTAACACAGGATGAACAGTGCTGCCAACCCAATAGAAAGTTTTACTTTTTCAAATGGCACTACACCAGTTTATTACATATTTCAAAACTACATGTAAATGGAAAATATTTAATATCAAACTCATTTGCCAGGGCTGCAAACTAAGGTAGCTACAGCATTTCAAACCTCCAAATTTTGGAGGCCTCCACAATATTAATAACGCAAGTAAGGCAGTCGAGCAAACCTATATGTAAAGTAACTACTAGTGTCGGATGTAAGGGGCAAAATGGTGGCGCATCACGGATACTTGCAATCAAGAGCATTAGAGGTTAAAAGCGTAAAAATGTCGAAAATGCGAGATCTCTTAAAAAAAAAGTGCCAGCATAAGTATAATTTCGAATAATGGAAATCAAATACATTTGATATAACCATCGAAATGAGTTTACGTAACCCTGATATCTCAGCGCAGTCCGGAGAGAATAGAGATTGGGTTTATAGTTTGCAACACTGTTCCACGTAAAACCCACGTTCACAGGGGTTCGCGGATCACCAACTTGGAACCACTGACAATAAATACCGACTGGTAAATGAGCGAGTGGAGACTTGCTCGTAGGTCTACTAATTGCCAATACTAGCGGTGGAAAAAGCAAAATTGTTTTCCAGCAAGTTGTATCGGAAGACGTGAAACTTGGTTTTTGTAGCTGGAAAGAAAATCAGGGAGATTATGATTGTGACTAATTAGGTCAGTTGTAATAAGTGAAAGAAAAGTGCTGGAAGGGGGAGGGAGGTATATTACGAACAGTGTGTTTTGGTGTAATGTCTGTAACGAAACGTAGCGTCGTATCGATCGTCGCATGCCAACATGTCTATCTCTCTGCCACGAGAGGTTCAATTTGATGTCTTGTTCTGCGTGCTTTCTAGGCGTATCAGTATCGATATTTTATTATTTTTACCAACTATGAATTGATCCGAGTTGGCAAGACCTATTCCCAGATAGTATAATTTGTGTATTTCAATAGCTCTTTTCGCCACTATTATGTTGTGCAGATTTCGTTTTGATTCGTTGTGCTTTTTGAAAATTTCCATTCCGACATGCCTATTCCCGTAACTGATGTTTTATTACAGTAACTAAACATCTTCAACCACTCATTTTCGATATTCGGCTCAAAGGAAAAATTGTATTCCGTGTTTCAAACTATAAACTCAAACTCTTTTCTCTCCGGACTGCGTTGAGATATCAGGGTCACGTAAACGCATTTCGATGTTCGATGGTTATATCAAATTGATTTGATTTCCATTATTCGAAATTATACTTATGCTGGGAATATATATATATATATATATAGAGAGAGAGAGAGATTTATTTATTTTCGACATTTTCACTTGCCAAACATTGTAGATATTTTTCTACTTATTGAATAATCTATATCTTTGCGTTGCATTAGAGTATATGTATGCATTAATTATTTATGTTGTAATTACAGTAATGACAATACTGCATTTTATACTTATCATTTGTACCTTAGTATATACAATATTAGGTTGTGTGCTATTTCTTACGTTTGAAACATGTCCTCAAGAAAGACGACTTAATTATTATTATTATTATAAGGCCTAATTATTCCTACCTGGAATTGTGGAATAAGTAAATAAATAAGTAATAATATTTTGTTTCATCACCACAAATGCAAAAGCGGTCCCATTGAACAATCCAAAGCAATCAGGGAGAAGGACATACAATAAGTGTTAGAGGACAATACACACACACACGAAAACACAAGCACAGAAAGCCAAAAATGGGAAGAAAAGAAAATATATTAAGGAAAGTTGCGCTAACGGAAGCAGCAGGTAGCAAACCTGAAATATCTGCATTTCCCCGCCCACAAGCGTTTAAGCAGCCATCTGAATGAAGTAGGAAGAGAAAAACAGAGAGCTTTTGACTGAGGGTGGGTGTCCAAAAGTGACGCCATCTGTTAGGGAAACCGAAAATCATCCCCAATGAGTCATCTCAGAAACCAGTTGGCAAACTTTGTCTTGAATGCTGAATATAGTTATCTCAGCCAGACTCTTAAGCATCTTTGATATAGCAGCGGTAGGGAAAGTGTAAGAACTTTCTTCTACACTTCCAGAATTTTATATCTTAACAACTAGAGATGGGTCGACACCAGAATTTCTCGATACTCCCGAAACTTATTTCAGTGTCTTAAATAATACATAATTAAAATTAAAATGTAAGTGTATTGCTTTCCTATAATTTAACTCTGTCCTGAGTCAGATGCCTAAAGGTTGTAAATAAAATTCAAATTCAAGAGCTTTAATATGAAAGTTATAGATCTAACCTTCTACCATGGGATTATTTTCAGAGAATGATATTAATGTCAAAAAATTTCAAAGTATAGACTTCATTAGTTGAGGTACCGATCGATACCTATACTTTGCAAGTATCGGTGGTATCGAGGTATCGAAAGGATCTCTAATAAATATATATATACCCAGTGTTCAGTTGGTGAAACGCCACAGGCAATGCCGACGAAAGAGAGAATACCGAACCGGCAAGGCATCCACCAGGTAGGCGTAGCCTGGACACCATTCTGGCTGGATGACTGCACTGGAACCGATTTCGATCCAGTGAAACCCGCGTTTCGCCAGGAAAGAGGGCAGGGAAACTAAAATCGGATCTAAAATAATAATAAAAAAATATATATATTTAAAAGTCACAGAGCAATAGCTCAAGACGACATACCGATCTATCGAAGGTGGGTACAAACCAGTTACTGCCACGCTTCGGGTATACATCCACAACCAATAACTTAGCATCAACGAAAAGGCTGGGAAAGGTGACAAGGATCGAAGAAAGTTGGCAGTACCATAAGAGAAAAGGAGAAGAGTGCGGAGGTAGCCAAATAGTCCCACACAAACTCTTGCAAGCTAAACATGCAGAGAAGGCAAAAGTTCTCATTGATCACATCTGCCGAAATTTTATGAAGGTACTGAAATGTTCATGCCAGTAACACTAACAGTGCTTCTAATGTAACGAAAAATATATTCGTCTGTCAGACATACTTCCTGTTAAAGTTCAACACAGTGGCGCCATCCAGTTGGACATCCTTCTGATTTAAACGGTTTCTCAAAGAACAGAAATATAGTATATATATATTCTTCCTCCTGTCATGGACACCTCAGTAAGTTTGACACGTTTTTTGTGGAACCGGAGGGTGTCCAGCTTAGAGAAGTTGTACTGTATATCCATTTAAGGAGCCGTTACATGAGCAGAACTCACTCGCTGCCTATACTCGTACAAGTATCATCATCATAAAACATATTAACGATATACTTAACGTTACATACACAACCTTATTTGTATGACCTGAATTAACCTAACGGATGCTCTGTTATTAGGGTCTAAAAATTACTAAGGCTCTGTCCAAAAGTGCCAATGTACTTCGAGTATGCACACTTGAGGTACGTATTTGTCAGTATTCACTTCCTGCACGTATTTCACTAAATGGACTTTTGATGCGTAGTTGACTAAAGCGCCAATCACTGATAAAGTAAAGTACTTAACCTGAATGCTTAATGAAGAACAAAGTTTTAATATTAGTTTACAAACAGCAACTGATAATTATAAAATGTCCTTTTGTTTCCAGAAAGTATAAAGTGATAATTAAATGGAACTTTGTCTCTTTAAAACAATTAGTAATACATCTTGGGCTCTCGGGTGTATCTTCAAGAATTTATACATTTTCAGACCTTACAGCGGGATATTGAAATATAATTAGAGAGTTTGGTGGTGCACTATTTATTCTTAAAGAAAAAAGTTATTCTAAAGGATTGAGACTTCTACAAGTTGCATTTTATCGCAAGGGACACTTTAATATCAAGTACATCTTTCAGAAAGGCGATGTTTTATGTACAGTGCTGAATGCACTCGCAGAACCGCCACTAAATTCTTTCCATACCATAAACTACATTCAAAATGCTTCATTAGGTAATTCGAGTTCGAAACAATGAATCAATCGAAGAGTAAGGAATATATCATTACCGAACACTGATTTCTTCCATAAGGTGATCCTTAGTAATCCCATGTTTTAATATTAAGCGTACAGGGAATATTATTATTATTTTTTTCTTGAGCGAATGTTATATAAGAAATTTCTGATTATACATATAGAATGTATCTTAATTATTTATGGACTTATTATTATTATTATTTTTTTTTTTTTTTTCAAAACTGAAAAAGTATTGAGAGATGTCTTCTTGGCTGGCTCTACAGTTTCTAGACGAGTCTTCACCTTCGACAGAGTTCACCTACACTTCTTACGGTCTTCCGGCGTCGCTTTCCAGTTCTGAATACCGGCGTCCTATATGTCTTTTAGAACCGCATCAACCCATCTGCTTCTTGGTCGTCCGCATATGCTCCCTCCCTTCAATAGTTCCACGGTATACTGCTTTCCTTAATTTTAACAACATGACCTAGCCATCGTAAACGGTTAACTGTTATAAAGGTGATAACATCCTCTTCCTTATTTACAAATCATATAGTTCCTGTTTGTATCTTATTATGTACAGATCATCGTTAATTTTTACTGCACTATATATTTTCCTTTCGAAGTTACTTAACATTTGAGCATCTTTGTTCCGCAGTGTCCAGCATTCTGAACCGTAGGTAAGAACTGGGGGAATCAAAGTTTTATATATCTTGATTTTGGTTGCTGTGGTGATGTAACGAGATCGGAGTAGGGAGAGTAGTGCAAAGTATGCCGTCGCTTAAGATGCAAAATAGTCCAGGATCCACTGTGTAGTCTCGTTAAAAAAATTCATGTGCAGAGAGTTTCTTTGCAGTTTCGAGTTAATTGGATTGTAACGTATTATTTTAATTTTGGGTAGACATCCCAATTCCTCTGCGACATCTGCGTAGTCACCATTTTCAAAAATAGCCTCCAAACAGCCATTAGGTGATTGCCCCATTTACGTAAATCTTCGTTTTTCCGCTGTTCTGTCAAAATATAGCAGACATACATCTCTTCGAAAGAGAATTAAATTTCCTTTAAAATAAATCCTAGTAGATAGAATATCTTCATTATTTCAAAAGTTATGGAGAAATGAATCTCATAAACCTGTCTCATACGCACATTTTAGTATCAATATTTGAGGATTTTCACGGTGTACTGCTTTTGTCAAAAACTTCTGTCTGCTTCCGTCCTACTCCTTTCTCAATAGGAAATTGTTGGAATATGTTTTCGTGTTTACCTGGGCTGTTGAGTCCATTGTTCATATAGATCGATCAGTTTGACTGCTTTCCCTAGCTCCTCTAAGGCCTTCCATAGTTGTTCTCTCTTTATTGTCATATTCTAGTTCGAAGTTTATGAACAGGTGGTTATATTCTTTTCTAGTGTGGAAGCAGAAGGGGGTAATTCCGACGATACTAACAGAACACCAAGTGTCCAAGAGAGTACGTCAAACGCATCACTTCCAACACCAGCGAAACCTGAGAAAGGCGCTTCACTCTCGTTTGACGAGACGAATTAAATTATTGACTACATGACACAAGTAAAAAGACAATATGTAACCGATTTCACATTATTGAGTGGACCTACGATCGTGTTGTCAAGAAAAAGAATCAAGGACTATCACGCGAAGACAAGAGGTCCCTTTTACAGACGACATCATACGTGCAGTTTATACACGTACCTGAAGTACTTTTGCAAACGGTATCTGACAGTGATCTGCAACGAATGGCATACCACGTTGCTCGTGATATGAGTATGAACAGGGACGGCACCAGGATAAAATATCCGGAGGGGGCTACAACATTTTATTTTAAAAACTTGGGGGCTGATTAATAGCACATATATATATATATATACGTGTATTCTTCAAATTTAAGTTAGGATCATCAAAATTTTTAATATAAATATGCCTTTTAAATATGATACATCTAATTTACAAAAATTAAAATAATGTATTTAAACAAATTTGACTCCTAAAGTGAAACAACATATCTTTACAAAATTCACTATTTCTCTTGTAGAATGAATTCTCACTACTTTAGTAACACCTCATTACTTGGTACCTGCGATATAAAAGAATTGTATTCAGTTTTTTGAGATAAAAATGTCTATAATACCTAAACCTATAATACCTAATACCAGAAAATATCTATAATAAATGTCTAATTTTTAAGTAAACTGGCGTACTTAATATCCACAGCATGAGCTTTGCGTAAACACTACATCTATAATTGAATACGTCTGTTTTTGTGTGCACTTGCGAACTTATCTACAACTTAAATTATGTCCAGAGACTTAGCAAGTTTCTTCTCAATTGAAGGTACAGATAAAGCATTTAGCCTATCAGTGCCAGTTCTTTTAGGAAAATAATCTTTTACTTGACGCAAACTAGAAAATGTTCGTTCACATCCATGCTGTTGATGGGAGTATGCACATTGCAATAACACACAGTTTATGCAGTTCGTGAAAAGCAATTTTGAAATTCTCCCCCGTAGAAAGAAGCCGTTGGAGACTTTATTTTTACATTCTTATCTGCCTCATAGCGTCTGATGACTTTTGGGACGAGTTTAAGTTCTGATTCCAGACTAAGTCACATTTGAATCGCTGATTTGAGAAACGTCATAAGTCATGCAAACTATATTTTACAAGAGAGTTTTAAAACTTTACACACAGAGTTATAATTATTGAAAATGAATACGCTAATGTCCGCACATCAGAGCCATGTAGGTCGACTATTGTCTGCTGTTAGATCTAGAAGTAAATGTCCTTAAAGAATTAAAGATGCATGTCAACTCATTTTCGGCACATGAGTGACTTATGACGTTTCTCAACTCAGCGATTCATTTGTGGTGAAGATCGAAAACTTGCAACTTTTCGTATTTAAGAAAATGTTCACTCTGTTGGTTTAAACAACTTACTCCAACTAATATACTGCTGTTGTTTGTAAATCTTTCTTTCAACTCAGAAATAAGACGATCAAGTACTGGAAACCATATTTTAATTCTCACGTCTTCTTCAGTTATTGGACTATTGTTTTCAGTTGACAAACTTTCGACAATATAATTCTGAAACCGTTTTGGAAGTTTTCAAATGTTCTTAGTATTACTTACAGTTTCAATATTATTCTCCTCTGAGAATGCCTTTACTTCTGCAATGAAACGCTCAAAATTACTTGTGTCTGTTCATAATTCCTGTGCTCTTTCTACGAAGGAATCAGCAAGCGTACAGGCTACAGCAAGGTCACAGTCACTTTTCTGCAAGTAATCGGAAACGACTTTCACGTCTTTCAAAACAATGCAAAAGAGGTGAAGACGAAACACAAAGTTGAAATCTATTCGATCGAGAATATCTTTAGCGTCACATGTTTTCTCGGAGTGCTTTTCTGTTGCAACAATTCGATTTAATGTCAAAAATATGGCAGGAAATGCAGTTTTCACAGCTTGACATGCCGCAATTTGGCAAACTCATCTCACGTCACAAATTGGTTTCAGTTCAAGTCCAGAACACCGATACTGTCGCTAGTAAAGAGAGCCTCCATACTCTTTCTTTGTGTTATGAGCTTTGAAAAACAATAACACGGTTGCGTAAACTCGTAACCAGCTTTGAACTATCAACCAGTCGATGTAACTTGTAAGGAGAAATATTTTTGTAGTGACTTTTATCAGAGATGGTTCAAGCAAGGAATTTTATCTTCCAACAAGCATACTAATCGCCTCAAACGCTGTGTTAATAGTAGTTAGGTTGAGATTTCATTATTCTTACAAGTTACATGTCTAACACTCAATCATGTTTTTAAACTGTGAAGTAAATACATTATATTGATTAATCATACTAGGGGAGCTAAGGTAGATTTGAAGGGGGGGGCTTCAGCCCCCCTGTAGCGCCGTCCCTGCTTGGAGGCCTAGCTACTGAACTTCAAACAACATTATAGTATCGGGCTACGTTTAAAACAAGACTTCATCATGATCGCCAGTCACACATAGTGCAGACAGCGTTGACAGCATCAAACAGACGTTACCTAATTTTGACTTTAAATATGTCTGTAATGCTGACCAAAGTGGCTTTCAATTTGAAATGCATTGCCCGAGAACTTTGGATATAAAAGGCAAAAAGAAAATTGAAGCCCTTGCAATGAATATAAATGCTGTGACGCATTCCTACACAATCATGCCTTTAATTAATTTAAAGGCAGAGTTAGTTGGTAAGCTGTTCATCGTTCTCCAGGAAAAGAACGGAATAGTGCCTGTAACATTGCAGACTGGATTTAATAAATTAGTGCAGAAACTTCACAATATACATGTGACAGCATCGACATCTGGTAAAATCGGATTACATGAACTGCGAGAATGGTATGTGAATTGCTATTGGCCGAATGCATGTAGCATGAATTTACTTATGGTGGATAGCTGGACATCATTTAATAATCAAGAGGTGCGACCTACAACAACTCCAGCTGGGAAAGCAGTGGAAGTGCGACAAATTCGAAACGGAACCACCGGCATAATTCAATCTTTGGACTTTTTTTTTTTTTTTAGACAATACAAAACATATTTTCGTATCGGTACCATATGTAATTATGCAATAAATGACGAACATTTCCATTCAAAACTGTATGACAGATACTGTTGTCACTCAGCATTTCCTTGTGTACAATCTGTCTCCTCGATTCACAGTAATACCAATATGCATTTTGTAAATCAGGATACATTGATGATCCGATTGACTGGTTCAAGGTGCCAAAGAAGTACGCGTTTAATATTCCCGGCATTCACTTTTGTGACTCTTAATTTTTTTATTAGGTGCTCATAGTGCTCTGCAAATTTCTACTTTAACCATTTTATGAATGCTGAGGACTTTCATTTCTTGCATTGCCTAATTTTGTCTCGTAAGAAATGCTATCTGTGGAGCTATGTTCATTGCCACTGTAGTTATGTATTATCTGCTACAAACAGCGAATTTGTCAACATTCACAGTACTGTAAGTTGCAAACCGTTCTAGATATGCACTAACTAAGTAGTGTATGACATTGCTGAAAAAACGTTGTTGTTTGATACCTCTCTCTATTTGAAAAAATTGACGTCGATCCAATATGGCGGATTTCAAGATAGCTATCATAATCCAGAAGTGCCATAAAAACGGCCCTCCTAACCCAATTTACATAGTTGAAGTCAGAACTATTGTGCCCCACCGAAAAAAAAAATCGGTCTTGGAACTATCAAATTATAATGTACATAAAATACATGGCTTTCCAACATTCATGTTTCCATTTAGTTTTCCCATATTTCTAGTGCTCATTAGCAGCTAAAATTTTTGTCAATATCTTATATTCATCCCTACTTTATGACAGTAATTGTTTGATTTTGCTAATGCAACGACGAAGTAGAGAGATATACTTGTAAGTCCTACATTCCATAAAATTCGTTACAGACACGTAAATATACAACTTTCAAAAGTGCCCTGGCGCCGCTAGAGGTGAAATGCACCACTGGTTTAGACCCTTAAAACGGCCGATTTCATATCAGTGCATCTCTTTTGCTTATGTATTTTGGTATGCTTTTTTTTTTTTTTTTTTTAAGTTACGTGTTGTACATCGTCAGTCATTTTGTGTGAAAGCAGCTTGTGTTAGGTATTGTTTCAAGTCCTTGGGTCTCTTATATGCGATTCGTGATGTGCTCTATACTGTGGCATCACGACCCACCAGTTCTCTCTGTTATATTTTGCGAAATACAGCTGTGCCAGTCGTTACTTATAGTAAGTAGAACGCTGAGGACAAACCTTAGAACCTCAGAATATCCACATTTCTATATTTCAGAGAAGTGAGCTGTTGATTGCAGTTATCCTAAAACAGTTATAAAAAAGTGAAAATCTCAATATCATTATTATTGCGAACGGTGCTTTATATACATGTACTACTAAATACGAACCTTACCTATAATGTGATCTTGTGAAATCTGTACTTTTTTAGTACAACATAAACACACTTGAAATAGAAATTTCCTCTGGCCTGTCAAGTTCAGTGACTCCTTGGACGACATTCATGAAATGGAGGTTGGTCAACAAGGAAACAGTGAAGAGAAGCGAGATACGAGGTTGACCCCATCCTGGAAGTCTCCAGAAAGCCAGCAGGGTCGAAGCTGGTCCCTCTAGGCCAAACTAACATGTTGAGATGTGACATGGAAGAATTCTTCAGAACGCTGCGCAAACTGTTACATAAACGGCAACTTGCCCAGCACTACGCGTCAGGGATCAGAAAATTCTCCCTCAATAAGACTCGGTCGATTCTTGACGAAACACGTCGGGAAGTGGCGCCCCCATCGCCCAGTCAG